>CAWUFW010027693.1:0-25456 GCA_963921515.1 Calotriton arnoldi
GGGCCGATTCCAATCTCGGCCGGTAGGACTCCGAATCGGATTCGGCTTAACCGGATCCGATTCGGAGCCCTATTTCCCGACCGATTCGTCACGCGTCCGGGCGAGCGAGTACGATGCGTATTCGCCGACCGACTCGTCCGGGCGTCCCGGCCGCTCCGACCGACTCGATCCCGGGTCAAACCGCACCGACCGACTCGCACGGACACGACTCGCACCGCGCAATGGAGACGTTCCCCGGCCGGGTAAGTACGATGCGCGCCGCGACGCAGTCCAGCCGAGCCGCGCACTCCGGCTCGAAAGAGCTGTCGGAGCCGTACTTTGGGGGTCCGTGTCGGACCCCCTGTACGCGTAGCCTCGCGAGTCGCACACAGGGGGACCCATGGGTCCCCCTACCTGTGCATGTACGGCGCGAATCGCTTCGCCGCGTACACGCTGTAGGGGGCTCACTTGTCCGCATCGCACCCATTGAGTCAATGGGAGCCCGCGTACGCGTTGTACGACAGGCTCCCATTGACTTCAATGGGAGTCCGACCGACTCGAGTCCGATGGCATACGTGCGCATCGTACTCGTTCGGTCGGACTGCACGGGTCCGATTCGGTCGGAAATCTCTCCGGGTCCGGCTCGGTCGGAGAGATTTCCGGCCCGAATCGGAATTGGCCCCATAGTGTGACAGGAAAAGGCAAGAAACGGAAAATTTATGAAATTGAATTAGAAGATAGGAAAAGTGAAATATACAAGAAACTGAAAGGAGAAGATAAGAATAGAAAATGTAAAAATGAAAGTGTGACAGAAATATGCTAAGAAGTTGGCATCTGGTTGTGGTTAGTTTTTGATGGCTCAGAAACGCCATCAGAGAGGGGATTGATGGAGCAAGGACTCACAATGAGACTTGCTCATAAGCAATCCTCTCACAGTATTAATTAATTAAACTCTGTAATGTTTTTATTGACAAATGCATACACAACACCGTATCCGAGAGAAGCTTGCCTATGTGTTTTCACTAATAAGTAATCCTTGTCTAATCCAAAATGGCAGTGAAAGCGCGGGAATTCTACTGCGCATGTGTCAACCATATCACGTGGTATGACGTCTTTCTTCTCTTGGAGGGAATCTTTGCTTCGGCGCAGTGGGTGATAAAATGGCTGCTTGATGTTCTCACATGCTAAAGCTTACGCATTTGCTGCAATTAATAATGTGGTATTTATAACGCTATTAATGCGGGATTAGATTTTAATTAATTGGGAATAGAGTAGAAGTAGGGGGTATACAGTGAAAACATTTATTTGTGATTTTAATATGTTTCTTCTTTGATTTCTATTAGTTCGTAAAATTTGGCCTGGGTTAACTGAACAGCAGCTCAAGAGCTATGGAAGTGCGCATGCGCTTCGAAAATAACAAGACAAAGCGATGAAGTCACCTTGGAAGTCATCCAAGGCCACGACCCGTTGGTCACCTCTTCTGCACATATGAAATGTTCTATCAATCGCAACAATGATTATACATTTTGTATTAAACTTTGTCATGAGACGGGTGGGAAATAAAGCAAATGTATTAATTGTGAGGGGCGGTATTTTAAAACAATGAGGTTAAAGAAATTGAACTAAATTGTCATGGTGTGAGGATCAACCCCCTGTCCCTGTCCAATCAGAACTAGTGGGCCCATAATTTTGAAACATTAATGGGAGGTACCTGGGTGTAGAAGGGTATAATAGATATAGAATTAGCTAATTAGTTAGCTCAGAAGACTAAGCGTTGAGGCTTTCAGCTTGAAGGACCACAGAACGAGCTGATCGATTGCAGACTGAACCGCTGTCCAGAGAGGTCCTGAGGTGGGGGTGGCGCATTCCATTAGAAAGAAGACACGGAAGAACTCGAGGAGGAACGAAGTGTCAGAGAGGGAGCAGCACGCAGGCGTCGTTGGTAGAGAGGTCACCTGTCCCGTCTTGAACCTGGTCCGGAGGTCTTGGTCTTCATCCTTCCTGGGACCCTTTCCAACTCCTTGGCCAAGGGGTTTGGTTCTCACACTCTTAGGTAACTATAAGCGAAATCTTTAGTTGTGCTGCTGTCTCTTCTCTTTTCTGAGGGACCGTCATTGATGTTTAATAGGTGATATTATAGTATATTTCCTCCTTGATATGCGATTAAGTGCTAAGTGCTTTGTAATTTACTCTGCTAAAGAATATTAGATAAACATTTTAAAACTTCCTGAGTCAGTGATTATTTCAGGTTTATGAATTGTATTATATATTTTCATTTTAAATTTCCCAGTTATCAAAAGGTCCATTGGTAGGTCATTGCTCTTCAATCAGAAAGGTAATTGGTAGCAGGGATTTTGATAAAGAGTACAACTGATTCCCACCAGCGGAAATTGCTAGCGTAGTATGAATGAATGGGCCCAGGTGAGTATTCGGTGTATGAATGCTTGTTGCTAGTAACCCGCTTGATCAGTAGCAACCGGAGACGGCACTCGCAGCCCAGCCCCCGCCAGACGGCAGGGCACAAAAGAGACTAGCAAGGTAGCGAGTTGGGGCCTAACTCCGGGGAAAGGCTACCCCCCACACGCAAAGGGGCGTGGAAAACAACAAAGAACAATCTACGAGCTGTCAGGGTGATTTACGACCCTAGGAGATGCAAATGAGCAAAAGACAAACCAGTGATTTATGGCCAGCCGATGATTTATGGCTGATGATTTATGATGCTCATGCAGAATGATTTATGACAACAAAATGATGACAGATTTGTGACAGAATGATTTATGACATCCCGATGATTTATGACCATGATTTATGGCTGCTGATTTATGATGATCAGGTAGAGTGATTTATGACAACAAAATAATGGCAGGTTGCGGCAGAATGATTTACGATACCCGATGATTTATGACCCCTGATTTATGATGTCCAAATAACACTGAGTGATACCCAATTTGCGATAATGTATGATAATGATTTATGACCCCGGCCCCAAGAAGGTGTCCGGGGGAGTTGTACAAATATGACGTATGTAATGAGTAATAAAACTGCGGCCAACAACCACCACAAAATACAATTACTGTTGGCTGTGTTTTGTAATGCAGATACACAAGTATGGTACGGTTCCTGGAATGGGCACAGTGCGGCTGTTATGGAAACTGAGGGCCTCACTTACAAAGAATTGGCGTAGGGCAGCGCTGTAAGTCATTTTGCTGCGTTGCCCTACCCAATTCAAAAGGGCACCCTTCACCATGGTGCAAGTGTGTCTGTATTGTTGGCATAATTGTTTTTGTGCAGGAAGGGGCACTTTCTTACACAAAAGCAATCCCTTGAGGCGTTTTCCTCGTTCTGTGTGTGCTGCAGAATGCAGTACACTGGAAAGAGGGAAAACAGGGAGAAATGTAAACATTTCTCCTCGTTACGCCTGCTCTGGGGAAGCGTAAGTTTTAGGCGCTGCCCCAGGTTTACGTGATGTTGTAAATCTGGGGCAGTGTCAAAATCCATGGGTGTTGAGTGGGAACACCCACAGCAACACCCATGGAACGCCTACTTGACGAAGAGTTAGGCAAGGCAGTGCTTTGGCTGCCTAGCCTTACTCCATATCTATAAGTACATGGAAAGTCAGGCAGGGTGGCTTTGTGTTCGCTCACAGATATGATTGAGAGGCCTGCGCCACCGGATCATCATAAAAAGTGACTCTCCGGCGGCGCAAGCCTCAGGTTAAATGAGAGCGTGAATGTGCATTTTACTAACAGAACTAGATTTTAACATGAACTGAGCTGGCCTCTTTGTTATTATGTCTCATGGTGTCTGAGTCCAGGCATTGTTTAATTCTGTGTCTTTATTTTCGGTGTAAAGTGCTCTGGCTGAATAGATACTTAACATGGGGCAGTAGGAAAAAGCAAACATTGGTAAAAACAATAGGCCTGGCTATTTGTTAAGTGAAATTCCTCCTTAATGATTAGCAAGTTTGTGTGGAATAGCCCCGCTAATTAACTTCACATTGCCCCCGGGACCTGGCCCACCCGAGGCTTATACAAAACAAAGCGCGGGAGCCCGCTCTTCGTTTTTTTTGTTTTTCTTGGCTGGTTTTGCTCACCCAGCGCGAATTCGGCCGATTTAAAAATAAAAATAAAATGCTTTCTTTGGCCCTGGGGGTCCCTGTGGGACCCCCTGAGCAGGCCTAGGGAGTCAGGGTGTTTGTACCCTGCCCCCTTCTTTTGTTTTTTATCTTTGTTCTACTGCCAACACTTCCTGGTTTGGAGTGTTGGCAGCCAATCAGAAGTCAGCTCGTGCTCGGGAGGAGTCGCGACTCCTCCTCGGTGCTCAGATATATAATTTTATTATTTCTTGAATTTCTCTGTAACTACTGAACGGATTTACACCATTTAAAAAAAAGGTCGCTTTCTGAACCAAGAGCTACCTTTTTGCTAAATTTGGTGTAATTCCGTTCAGCAGTTCGGACTGTAGCCGTGTCTAAAGTTTCCTATGGAAATTAACATGGGGAAAACGCGTTTTGGGATCCCCCTTTTTTCATGGCCCCCGCTTGACGAATCACCCCAAAACTTTCAAGACAGGAGCTGACCGGAGCGCCTCATTAGTTTTGAAAATTTCGCGAAGATTCATCAAACGGCGCCAAAGATATTGACAAATAAAAAAATGCCTTTCCTATGGAAACTAGGTCCTAACTATAACTACCTACTGGCGACCGCCAGCAGGTAATATATATATATATCAAAACCACGTTTGTACGTTTTTAAGAAACCAAACGGAGCCGACACCTTGCGGTTTACTTCTTTTTTCATTCAGCTTCAGCCATTACGAGTTTCGGCCGTGGCAACGGCCTTGGTCACATGATAGATACGTGTCATTACGTCATATTTACTCATGTTTTTTCCAGAGAAATAAAAGAAAGACTATACCCTTGTCTAACTATATACCTAAAACAATTGTAAATTCATTGTAATATTGCATGATTGTGAATGAGTATCATTGGTGTGACAATGTTTTTCATATATCAGCATGATTAAATGTATACATTTCATTTCATCCCGACATAGTGCCTGATAATTGATGCTTTGTTAATCTCACAACATATTACACGGTAAGTGCCTGATGTACTATACACAAATCAACTCAAATTATTATTAAGCAACTCCTATAGAAAATTAGAGTTTCAAAATAAATTTTGTTTTTGAACGATAAAAGTGCTACGTGCAGAATATCTCCTTGGTCAGTGCCAATCACATATCAACACGATTAAACATATGCATTTCGCTTCATCCCGGCATAGTGCCTGATAATTATTTCATTATATGTTAATCTCACAACATATTACAAGGCAAGTGTCTGATTTACTACACACAAATCAACTCAATTTAGCTCCTATAGAAGATCAAAGTTTCAAAATTAATTTTATTTTCTAGCGATAAAGTGTTGCGTGCAATTATCTCTTTAGTTGGTGCCAAAAGTTTGCACTATCACCCTTCCATATTCTGGAAGAAACTAATTCACAAACATGACTAATAATGCGAGGGTAATGTTATATTTTGAACACAAGGTCTAAAAAAGAAAACCTGAATTCATGAAATTTTGCTAACATTTCTTTTCAGATATCACTGTTGGCTGTGTGGGAATTACAGACAAGAGTGCAACTCTTCATCGTAATTAAGACCATTAGGAGCTTCGCTGTCTAACAGTATTATATATCTAGTTTCCCATTCTTGCAATGATTGTGTGCGATTTCCCCCGTTTACTTGTTGGAACTGAGTCGATAACATAGTAGCTGACATTTGCAGGATTCATCTGATGTACCAACTCACAGTGACTTGCTACTGGGTAAGCACGATCCCCATTTGTTATTGCTCTCATATGCTGGAGGATTCGTTTGTGTACCTGTAAGGTGGTACTCCCCACATACCTAAGATTGCAGGCACAGGTTAAGACATAGACAGCAAAATCTGTCTTGCAATTGTAAGTTCCCTTAATCAGAACATCCTCTTTCCTGAAGGGTGTAGGAAATTATGTGGTGATTTTACCTATGCTGCATGCTATGCAGCGAGTACATATATATATATATATTCCCATTCACCAACAACTAGTCCGTTAGTAGTGCGCTCCTAGCACAGTGGGTGCCGGTGTCATGGGTGGACTGTCCCTCGCATGTATGTATCACCAAAAAGAATCGAAATTCACCGCACTCCAAGAGAATGGATTGCCTCAATATAGATTTATTTGCATGAGTGCAAATTTCACCACAACCACCACTATATATATCTATTATCTACTGGCGGTCGCCAGTAGATAGTTATAGTTAGGACCTATTTTCCATAGGAAATCCGCAACATTCTATTTGAAATAACTCTTGCGTCGGTTGACGAATCTTCGCGAAATTTTCAAACTTTATGGCCCGCTCCGGTCCGCTTCTACCCTGAAAGTTTCGGGGTGATTTGTCAAGCGGGGCCGAGAAAAAGGGGGTCCCAAACGTGTTTTCCCCATTCATTTTCCCATAGCAAACTTTAGCCAAGGCTACAGCCCGAACTGCTGAACGGAATTACACCAAATTTGGCAAAGAGGTAGTTCTTGGTTCAGAAAGAAGCCTTTTTGTTAAATGGTGTAAATCCGTTCAGTAGTTGCTGAGAAAATCAAAAGTAAAATCACATATATATCTATGGCCGCGTAGGGTCCGCGTACCCTCCCGATCACGAGCTGCATGCTAATTGGCTGTCAACACTCCAAATCAGGAAGTGTTGGCAGCCATTTTGTCCCTCGGTAGAACCGAGGCAGAGAAACAAGTGCGCAAAACGCACAAAGGGGGCAGGGTAGAAACACCCTGACCCCCTAGGTCTGCTCAGGGGGTCCCACACAGGAAGAGTTGGCAGCCATTTTGTCCCTCGGAAGAACCGAGGGACAGAAACAAGTGCGCAAAGCGCAAAAGGGAGCAGGGTAGAAACACCCTGACACCCTAGGTCTGATCAGGGGGTCCCACAAGGACCCCCTGGGCAGAAAAAAGCATTTAAAAAAAAAAAAAATCTGCAGGATGCGCTCAGGGTGCGCGGATCCTGCCGATTAGAAAAAAACCCCAGAAGAAACAAGTGCGCAAAACGCACAAAGGGGCAGGGTAGAAACACCCTGACCCCTAGGTCTGCTCAGGGGTCCCACAAGGACCCCTGGGCAGAAACAAGCATTTAAAAAAAAAATCGGCGGGATGCGCTCGGGGTGCGCGAATCCCGCCGAGAAAAAAAAGCGAGCGCGGTCTCCCGCGCTTCGTTGTTAGTGGCCCCGGGTGGGCCAAGTCCCGAGGGGCATGCAGGGGTTTCTTTTTAATATGTGGGGGCCTCTAAGGCCCCAAAGCCCCAGGGTCCATCACCCCCGGGGCTTAAAAAAAATAATGGTGCGGGAGGGCTCTTTGCCCTCCCGCTGCCCGAGACCGCCACCTCCGCTTCTTTTTAAAATGGTTTAACCTGTGTGGGGGCTCCAGCCCCCACACGCCCCGAGACCGCCACCTCCCCGGGGCACTAAGAAATTTAAAATGGGGGTCCGTTTTGGACCCCTGAAGCCCCGAGGACCACCACCTCCCGGGGCTTTCTAAATGTGGGGAGGGGGGCCGCGCGTCCCCCTCTTGGAGCCTGTGGTGGCCCTGGGGACCACCACCCCCAGGGCCAGCTCCTGCAGTGTCCCGGGGTGCCTACCCCGGGACACTGCTGTTTGCAATGACAGGACGGGAGCCTCGCGGCTCCCGTCCTGTCATTGCAAACTTGCTTTGGATATTGGAAGCGAGAGCAGGAAGCCTGCTCTCGCTCCAATATCCAAAGCAAGTAGCTTTCCACATGGGGAGCAGCATCTTAGCTGCTCCCCATGTGGAAAAGCAATGCCGGCTCCCGTAGGACACGGGGAGCCGGCGGGACTGTGGGGGTTTGGGGACCCCCACAGTCCCTAACGAGAGTCCAGGCCCCGGGGATGGGGTCCCCGGGGCCATAAGAGGCCAGGGAGGGGGACCACGCAGCCCCCTCCCCTAAAAAAAAATATATATATATTTAAAGGCCGGCCCCGAGGATGGGGTCCCGGGGCCTTAAATGGCCTGAGGAGGGGGCCACGCAGCCCCCTCCACATTTTTAATTTTAAAAAAGAGGGCTTGCACCGGGGGATGGGGTCCCCGGGGCCAATACAGGCCCAGGGAAGGGGGCCACGCGGCCCACTTCCCGTTTTTAAAATTTGAATTAAAAAAATCCTCAGGCCCCGGGGGATGGGGTCCCCGGGGCAAAAAGTGGCTGAGGGAAGGGGGCCACGCAGCCCCCTCCCAATCAAAAAAAAAAAAAAAAAAGACCGGCATCGTGCCGGAGGCCCCGCCCCCTCCCTGCAGCACTCTGCAAACGCGCCCCCTGGCGTGTTTTGAGAAGGGAAGTAATTCCCCTTGAATACTGGGGGTCCCTGGGGGCAAACTAGCCCACCAGGAACCTCCAGTATGCGCCAGGGGCTGCGTTGCAGAGAGGTGTACAGAGGCCACGCCCCTTTTACACCTCTCTGCAACGCAGCTCTGTGGTGCTTTTGGAAGTACATGGTGGGCTAGTTGGACTCCAGGGACCCTCAGAATTCAAGGGGACTTAATCCCCCAACTTAAAACGCGCCACGGGGCGCGTTTGCACAGTGGTGAAGGGAGGGCGGGGCTTCAGGTGACATGTGTGCAAACAGGCCCCATGGCGTGTTTTAAGATGGGGAATTAAATCCCCTTCAATCCTGAGGGTCCCTGGGGGCCAACTAGCCCAACAGGTACGTCCAGAAAGCGCCACAGAGCTGAGTTGCAGAGAGGTGTAAAAGGGGTGTGGCCTCTGTACACGTCTCTGCAACGCAGTCCCCTGGCGCATACTGGAGGTTCCTGGTGGGCTAGTTGGCCCCAGGGACCCTCATGATTCAAGGGGACTTAATCCCCAACCTAAAACGCGCCACGGGGCGCGTTTGCACAGATGTCACCTCAGGCCCCGCCCCCGCCCATCACCATTGTGCAAATATTACTCTAAAATCAGCCGAAATACGAATTCCGATTTACTCACCTGTTATCAGGAGAGACCTCAGTGCTGCATCTTTCAGCCCAGTACTGGTCCTGAAAAGTAATTCTAACCGTACTTACCAGTAACTTGAATTTCCTTCCATAGGAATCCATTGTCTGGTTTTCAGCAGAAAAGTTTCAAAGTGTCGATTTTCACAAATTACAAATATTCCTTAAAAATCGCCTGTATGACTTAAACGCATTCTTTCAACTGTTTACAGGAGATGCACCAGTGCTGGATCCAGGATCCAACACTGAGTAAGAAAAAGTAACGATAACACTACTTACCTGCTAAGTGAATTTCCTCCCATAGGATAACATTGGTGATTCTATGTGAAAAAGTTTCTAAGTGTCAACTTTTAAAATACAATAATATTCCTTAAAAATCACTACTGTAACCAAAACGCTTTTACTCAACTGTTTACAGGAGATGTCCCAGGACTGAATCTAGGATCCAGTCCTGTGGTTAGAAAAGTAATCCATAAAGTAACTAATTGTATTTAACTAGAAATTCACATTGAGGTCAATGTTGCATTGTGTTTGAAATTGTGTTGCCCATTGCAACAACTGTAAGTACTGTACTTAAAACTCTATTGCCTATTTGCAAACTATTTAAACTAAAGTAATTCATTCTGAGAAAGTATATTTTGTAATGTAATGTATAATGTAATTACAATGTAATTTAATAAATAAAATATCTAAAAATAAATAGTTTTAAAAAATGTAGTAAATCAGTATCCAAAAAATAAATATAACAATTAATACATTTAAAAATTGTCATTTACAAAACCTTTGAAATTCACTGAAAAAAACATAGGTTTCAGACATGTTATAGTTAGGAATTAGCATTTAAAAAACCTCTGAAATTCACTGAAAAAACCATAGGTTTTAGGGACAGTTATAGTTAGAAATTAACATTTAAAAAACCTTTGAAATTCACTGAAAAAACCATAGGTTTCAGACACGTTATAGTTAGAAATTAGCATTTAAAAAACCTTTGAAATTCACTGAAAAAACCATAGGTTTTAGGGACAGTTATAGTTAGTTGGACATTGCACTCGTACAAAACCCGTGAAATTCCCCCTTATAGTTAGTTCAGCTAACTATAACTCGCGCCCGCAATTCACTGCTGATGACGTCACATATTACATCACTCATGACATGGTCAGTGACATCACTGATGACATCACTGATGACATCTCAAATGACATCACTGATGACATCATCCATGTGATAATTTCATGCATCATCTCACACCCTAATATAACTTTTGATACACCCACTCTTATTTACAGACTGCCATTCTCAAAACCATAGACACTCCAACACCAAAAACTACATACCCACTCACTGTTTCTTAGGTCTACACACACATCCACTCACTCACCCGTACACTCACTCATACTTACAGTCACTCAGTACTGGACTATCATATGCACTCATACACCTATATAAACACTCACACACCGCCACTCATCCATAGAGGTACTCACACACCTAGTCAGTCATGCAAAAAATTAATCACACACCCATTTACTCACCTATACAGTTATACACACACCAGCTCACTTACTCATACAAATACTAGCACATTCTTACGCTCTTATACAATAACTGATACAAGCACACACGCATCCATACAGCCACTCTCACAATCACACACTCTCACTTAGAGCCTTTTAAATACTCTAACACACATATATACTGCCTTTTACATATGTAGTTACTCGCACATGTACCACTGAGATATACATTCACTCACTAACACACCCATACACACACTCACCCACCCAAGCAGTCCATCACAGACGCACTCTTCAAATCATGCACCCAGTGAATCACCCACTCACACATCTATGTACAGAGTCGCACACACCCCACCCACACAAACACTCAGGCACCCATACAGATACTCAGACAACCAATCAATAACTCATATAGACACTCATGTAGCTATTCACAAACCCATGCAGCCACTTACACAGCAACAGACAGATGGATACAGACATTCACCCAGTTTAGTCACTAACCCATGCATTCAGTAAGATACGTTTAATCACTCACTTATACAGTTAGTCACGCACCTACTAAATCATCCATACAGACACTTATACACCCACTCATTCTTCAATACGCCTTTCCCTATATACATTAAAAATATTTAAACTTTACAGAAACACAGTCACTAGATGATGTCATCAGTGATGTCATTTGAGATGTCATCAGTGATGTCATCAGTGATGTCACTGACCATGTCATGAGTGATGTAATATGTGACGTCATCAGCAGTGAATTGCGGGGCGCGAGTTATAGTTAGCTGAACTAACTATAACGGGGGAATTTCACGGGTTTTGTACGAGTGCAATGTCCAACTAACTATAACTGTCCCTAAAACCTATGGTTTTTTCAGTGAATATATATATATATATATATATATATATATGAATGCATCTCGTCGATTTCAGGAAACAGACGAAGCGAACCCAGGAATTGGTGCAATTTCTTTATTTAGTGCCCAGCACCTCCGCCATAACGCGTTTCAGCCCTCATGGGGCCTTGATCACATGACACGTAGGAGAGGCATTTTGAACTTTTAAAGTGACAGTGCTAATTAACATGCCTGAGGTTGTTCATAGACATGGAAGAATTCAACCTAGTTGCCAACACTCATGGTTATTGTGCCATTGAGCAGCCAATTTATGCAAAAAGAGTTCAAGTGCAATTTCGACTGTGCAAAAATACAATTGTCAATAAATATGTAATTAAATAAATAGTTATTTAAATAAATACGTTTAGCACTTATAAAAACTCGACTTGACTAAGAAAGGTTAAAACCTATTCAATATATTAAAATGCATGTTATTTAAAAAAAGAGAGAAAAAGTAACACTAATGTAAACTTTTCATGTAAACAACAGCATAATTCGATCTTATGTAGGATTTATCACAACAAGTCACATTGCAGACTGGCTCCCCTATGAGAGCGTGGCAAAATTGAGCCCGAGTGGGCTTAAACTAATGTTCCTTGATGGAAAAAATATAATAGTGCAAATATAAAGTGTCACCCAAAGAACCAAAAGAAATATTTGGTCCCAAAGTGCAAATGTGCATATAATAAAAATGTAAAAATGTTACTGAGGCAACGGCAAATTTGTACAGTTTCATAAGCGCGTCAAGCCAGAATTTAAAGACAAGTGTAAAAATCCTTGCTAGAATTCAATCCATGTGGTGTTTTGCAATCCATTTCTAATATGTATTTAGTTTCAAGCCTCCTGAGGAGTGCCTCACGATTACCTCTTCTTCTCAGAGGGGGAACTGAATCCACAACAAAATATTTGAGCTCTTGGGATTTCTTAGCATGGAGCTCCTCAAAATGTCTAGCAAAAGGGTATGCCACATCACCATTGTTGATTGCCCGTATGTGCTGGAGAATCCTCTTGTGGACCTGCAGCTTCGTGCTGCCCATGTACCGCAGGACACTCCAGCACATACACTGCATATTCAGTTTTGCATGTGAGTTTCTTGTTAATGCGAGTCGGTTTGTTATTAAAAGGTGTAACATACTCCATTTTGCTAACTCCATGTTTGCAGGCTTTGCACGAGGCACATTTGAAAAAGCCTTTACTGGTGGCAAGCCATGAAGTATTTGTTCTCACTTCTGGACTGCTCCTGACTAGAGAGTTGCTCATAGAGCGTGCTTTTCTGAACGTTATGTTCGGTGATCTAGTCAAATCTGCGCCCAGAACTGGGTCATTTTTAACCAAAGCCCAATTCTTATTAACAATCCTGCGTATTGTTTTGTGCTGATTGCTGTAAGTGAGAATCAATCTGGACGGTAGAGGTGTCTCAGATGTCAATTTACGGTCATTATTGGATTTACAGACCAAAGCTTATGTTCTGCCCTTTTCATTAGCTTTGACTATAGCTTTGTTGATCTCTCCAAGGGAGTAACCTCTGCTTAGAAATCTGGCTCGACATTCATTTTGTGCCGTCTGGCATTCAAAATCTGAGCTGCATATTCTCCTAATCCGCAGCATTTCCCCAAACGGGATGCTGCGGATCAGGTGCACAGGATGGTGACTTGTACCATGCAGCAATGTGTTCCCAGCCGTAGGTTTCCTAAACAATCTTGTATGTAACTGATTGTGTTCGGCTGTGACTTCTACATCTAAAAAATAAATGGATTCTCTGCTAATGTGACCAGTAAAATTCAAGTTCAAATTGTTGTTATTGATCTGCTGTATAAAATGTAAAGCATCTTCCTCTGTGCCCTTCCAAATTATAAGCAGGTCGTCAATGTACCTGTACCACCTTATTACATGAGTAGACATTATTTCACCAAAGGTGGACATGAGGACTTGTTCCTCCCACAACCCCATGTGCAAATAGGCATAGCTGGGGGAGAAACAAGCCCCCATCGTCACTCCCCTAACCTGCTGAAACACCTGGTTCTGGAAAAGGAAAAAATTGTTTTCAAGACACATTTTGTTCATAGACAGTAACATTTTGTTGTGCTGGTAAAAGCACATAGCTCTTGTATTTAAAAAATGTTCCACTGCTTTCAAACCGTCCCTATGATGGATACTTGTGTAAAGGGACGTTACATCCAATGAGATAAGCAAATAGTCAGGATTCCAATCAATGTCTGTCAACTTTCTCAATAGATCACCTGTGTCCTGGATGAAGGAGGGAAGTCCCTTCACAAAGTCCTGCAGGAAAAAATCAACATATTTACTCGCATTTTCCATTAGGCTGTCACAGGCCGATATTATGGGCCTGCCCGGTGGTTTGGCCTTGTCCTTATGTATTTTAGGGATAAAATACACCACTGGCATGACTAGGTGGTCATTCTAAAGGAACTTGAATTCTTCCGCTGTTAACAAACCCGCACTTTTCCATGCCTACATATATATATATATACCAATTGAAAGAACACGAAGTAAGAAGGCACCACACCCAGCGTAAATTCAACCTTTTATTCCTGATAGACAGCAGCATGCTCAGCGAGGCCCTCGCAGCTTCATCTTGTGTGCCATACGCATTTCAGGAGCAGTCCCCCTTGTTCACTGGCTAACGTCGAGGAAGAGACAGCTGTGCAGGTTTAAATCGCACTCGCGATTTTTGTAGTGAAACCGGCCCCAATGGGCGTGTCCTAGCAAAGTATTCTGGTCGTTGTAGGCAGGTAAGTTCTTATATCCAAAGTGGATGCTGCTGTTCACTTCCCTTAATGCTTTCAATTCCCTCTGGGTCGCTGTTTAAAGCCCGGCTGGGCTGCTGCTATTTTCATGTCCCACCAGACGGAACACGCCGTTCCATTTGCGCTCTTGTAATTCACAGGCGAATGGACCTGCTGGAGTATGCAGTGGGGAAGCCTTCGTGGCCAGGGCAGACCACATATATGCCAATCGAAAGAACCCGAAGTAAGAAGGCACCACACCCAGCGTAAATTCAACCTTTTATTCCTGATAGACAGCAGCATGCTCAGCGAGGCCCTCGCAGCTTCGTCTTGTGTGCCATACGCGTTTCAGGAGCAGTCCCCCTTGTTCACTGGCTAACGTCGAGGAAGAGACAGCTGTGCAGGTTTAAATCGCACTCGCGATTTTTGTAGTGAAACCGGCCCCAATGGGCGTGTCCTAGCAAAGTATTATGGTTGTTGTAGGCAGGTAAGTTCTTATATCCAAAGTGGATGCTGTTGTTCACTTCCCTTAATGCTTTCAATTCCCTCTGGGTTGCTGTTTGAAGCCCGGCTGGGCTGCTGCTATTTTCATGTCCCACCAGACGGAAAACGCCGTTCCATTTGCGCTCTTGTAATTCACAGGCGAATGGACCTGCTGGAGTATGCAGTGGGGTAGCCTTCGTGGCCAGGGCAGACCACATATATGCCAATCGAAAGAACCCGAAGTAAGAAGGCACCACACCCAGCGTAAATTCAACCTTTTATTCCTGATAGACAGCAGCATGCTCAGCGAGGCTGATAGAGCTAGATTTCTCAAATTAAGCATTGCTCTGTTTTGTGTTTCAGACAGACTGCATTTAAATTGGCACGCAGATTTTGGTGCAAGAGAAAACACATGGCACATGAAATATAAAATGAGGCCTGGTCAAAATGCTTTCAGTCTGAAATACTTGTGCTGTATTAACATGTGTTTTTGCAGTGTAGAGAAACTCGTGATTGCAGTTTTCCTTTTTAGCTTTGAAGATAAAATGGAATGTGTTCTCTCCTCCCAGCTCCTTTCCCTTATAATCTACACTCCCTGTTCCTGTCTCAAGAGACTTTGGCTTTGTTGCATATTTAGACAATGCATATTCAGTTCATAACACATCTTTTATAATGTGTATTAATTAATCAACCATGCACCAACACTACACATGGGGCAAACACATTTTGCATGAAAAGCTATCTAAAACATTAGAGCATGTTGCTATGAGTATGTATTAACTGTTTGCGCTTTGAAAATTTGCATTAGAGCATTTTTATGCTATGTTGTACATTGCACATTTTTGCATGATGTGCACAAATAATAGAAAAGCTGCTTTAAACTAATAGCTTTTGCTAGGTAATAATTAATACAGGGTACTAGTATGGGGGAAGGTAAACATAATGGGTTTCATTTCATAAATTAATACTCTTTGTGTTTGTTTTGTTTTGGGCCTAAGATAAAATGGCTGCCTGTGAATCCAGCAAGGCTGAGAATTGTACTGAATGAGAGACGCATGCGCAGAACTGCCAAGTGCCTCAAGTGAAGACACATGGGTCAAGGCCACGTTGAACTGTACATTCTTGTTATCGTGCCAATGTACCAGTGTTTGTAGAAAGTATCCTTCCTGCGTGCGATGTGAAAGGAAGGAGGAAATGGACTGATACATTTTTCTGCCTTAATGTTGCATATTTGAATAATTATTGATGGTAAAACAATAAGACTGTATTAAGCATTAACGCTTCCTTTGTTAAAACTGGTATGGGTTGGATTTGCCAATGAGAACAGGATGGTGAGACCCTCATGTCATCTATGCTAACCAATCACGGTGCAAGCTTTACTGAAAATTGCAACATTATTAGTATAGTCAGCCAAGAATTAGAGTATAAATAATGACCTCTTAGGGGGTGTGTGGGCTCGCTTTTTAAGCCTTAAACTTTAGGACCTTAGTCTGAGAGGGAGGAGAGGAGAAGAAGCAGATGAGATCAGACATCATATGGGTTAGGTACGCGAACGTCGCGGGTGCAGTCTGAGAGCAGATTGCGTCCGAGGGAGAGATAGAGGGAGGTGGGGGCATAGAGCTAGCCTTGCACGTCATATTTTTGGCAAGGCAGATCACATTCCTCTGTGGTCTTGTGAAGGGCGGGCTGTCTCGCTCCTTGTGAAGCAGCCTCTCTCAGATTGAACAGACCAGGGCAGAGAGTGGAGCTGGATAGAACAGGTAGATTTAGATGCTAAAACTATAAGTTTATGCTTTGACTAATTAATTAGTTTTGAAAAGATTTATTTGTCTTATGCATTTATTTCTCTTTATGGGAGATTTTTGCCAATTATTAATTATTGATTAGCCTTGCAAAAACTCACTCTTGAATCATATTTTCCTGAACTTTCTTTGGAGAATTCTGATTGACATTTGATTGCCTCATTCCCTTCCTTTATGGAATGTTTTGTATGCAACCTATAATATGTTCTGTATTAATTCTATTTTTCCTGTTTTCCAAATTCTGTAACCTGATTGATATTTGACTAATGAATAAAGGGTCAGAGACCTTTAACTTTTAACTAGAAAATAAAACCCTTTAAAATACTCACAACTCTCTTTATTGGCTTAAATATTAATTGCATTTTTGATTTTTCATGTTTATGTAAAATATCCTGATGGTAATATACAGTGGCAAGGGTCCAGTACCTTTGCAGCAGTAAATTAGAAGGTAAATGAGGTTTTGCATTGAGAAATTACCTTGAAATTACCGCTGCATCAAGGCCCTCGCAGCTTCGTCTTGTGTGCCATACGCGTTTCAGGAGCAGTCCCCCTTGTTCACTGGCTAACGTCGAGGAAGAGACAGCTGTGCAGGTTTATATATATATATATTTATATATTACCTACTGGCAGTCGCCAGTAGGTAGTTATAGTTAGGACCTTGTTTCTATTCAAAAAGCGTTTTTTCTTTTGCCAATATCTTTGGTGCCGTTTGACGAATCTTGGCGAAATTTTCAAAACTAATGATCCACTCAGGTCAGCTCCTGTCTTGAAAGTTTCAGGGTGATTCATCAAGCGGGGGCTGAGAAAAAAGGGGGGTCCCAAACCACGTTTTCCCCATGTTAATTTCTATAAGAAACTTTAGACAAGGCTACAGCCCGAACTGCTGAACGGAATTACACCAAATTTGGCAAAAAAGGTATCTCTTGGTTCAGAAAGCGCCCTTTTTAAAATGGTGTAAATTCGTTCAGTAGTTTTTAAATATTAAAGGAAAAAGAAATGTATATATCTGGGCGGAGCCTAACCACACATCTCATCGTGAGATCTGATTGGCTGTCAGCACTTCATCCAAGAAGTGTTGGCAGCCATCTTAAGACCAGTATACATGATAGCACCCCATTAAAATGCATTGTAGTGAATGGAAGGTTTTGAGGGTGTGTTCTAAGGTGATTTTACCCTGTGAAAAAGCCTTCTGCTGGGATATCATGAATCATGTTTGAGAGAAAACTATTTTCTCATACTTTTCCCATAGAGGTTTGGAAGGTGATCTAGAAGCTAAAATGAGAGCATATTTTCTGTAAATTCACATTATCTTTTTCAGTCATGTGAGAATGAAGTCTGACATTCTCAGTAAATCATGTACATCCAACAAGGGCAGAGACTGTCAGTTGATTCCTTTGTGTTCTACTGCAGCTTCCCACAGTGTTCTAAAGAACAACTAGAGTGCTAACAGTCTTACTTATGACAAAAGTATGGCCCACCTGAAGCCATCTTGATTGGAATAAACTGGTAACACTTAAAACATTTAATTTAAAAAGGAACAAAATGAGGGGGTTCATTTTGCCATAGAAATTATGATTAGTGTTGCAGAAAGAAAAATTAGGGCACATTTTGAGTGACTTCCCAAATCCTCTTCTATTTCATTAAAAAATTCTGACATGCAGACTGAAGCATGCACTTTCAATACCAGCATCAGACTTCCCTGGTGAGCAGTAGCTTTACTACAGTGATCTAATGAGCAACTAGAGTGCTAACATTCTGAATTTATGGCAAATGTGTGACACATCTGAATGCCTTCTTGATGGTATCAAAGTAAAAACTGAAAGTATTTCCTACTGAGGAGACTGTAGTAAATGAGGAAATTAGGAAACTTCATAACAAATAAGTCTCCCAAGATGGCCACCAGAGACAAAAGAGCCCAAATGTAGCACAAATATCACCCAGATGTAGCCCACATATAGCCCAATGACAGAATGTCCCAGAGTGTTCTAAAGAACAACTAGAACGCTAACAGTCTTACTCATGACAAAAGTATGGCACACCTGAAGCCATCTTGATTGGACTAAAGTGGTAACACGTAAAACATTTAATTTAAAAAGGAACTGGGGGGCGGAGCTTGCCTAAGCCAAAGATGGCCGCCTAAACCGAGGGCTCCGTCGAGCTGTCTGAATATCCGTCAGGAATCCTGCGATTAGGGAAGTCTTGCTGCATGCTGCCCATTGCCCGAGCTCCGGAATGTTGGCGCTACAGGACGAGTATTCCGAAGTTAGTTGAAGGCGCCTGCAACAGCCCAAACAAAGCCTGAGAAGCGGAGATGCGAGTAACGCCACGGGCCGTTGCCAGACGCGTTGTGAGCCGCCCCGCTTGGTACTGTGGACGTGTTGCAGCCGGGAATTGTGAGCCGGCTGGGTGCGACTGGCGCCCTGAGACGGCCCAGAAGACGATCGGCTGAAGTTGCGGGGGAGGGACTGCTGCTCCCGTTCTCCGGACCCCTGGAAAGGATTGAGCCGGCCCCCGGGGGCACTGGCAGCGTGACTCCGCCCTGGGTGCGGCGGACTGAGAAGCGCACTGCCCGGGGGTCGGTGCTGAGAGCTGCCGGCTAAGACTCTGGGCGTGACCTCGGGACGGAGGTCTACCAGGAAGGTGACTGCTGCAGAGGGCGTCACGGAGGACAACGCATCAGAGGTGCGCCACGCCAGATGAATTGTGGGTGGCCAGCACTGGCTCACACGGGGCAGTGGCCCCTGGACGAGTGTGATCACGGTAGGCAGCTCTGGCAAGGCGCGCTGGGACCCGGATGGTGGCGCAGGCCTGAGACTGGGCACAAGTGGCTTGGGCACTTAATGCGCCGCGCGCCAGGGTACGACCAGGCTGAAGGCATTGGCCAGAGCAAGAGTGCGGACCGCTTCTATCAGCACATACTGAGCACTCCCTGGGAGGGACCAAGCTTTGGACAGTGGGGACCTTGCTACTCTCTCATTGGAGATAGCAGACACGAGTCTGGCCTGCGCACTGCGGTGCTTCCGTGGAGGGAACTGTTTGCCTGCTGGGGAAACGGCGGTTATAGGCGGAGGAGACCCCCTGCCATCGAACAACCACATATTAACATTCATGCTGTCCCTGGCGCTTCAGCAACACTCGCTAACGGCTGCGTGGTTGCGCGCTGAGAGCCACTAATTGCTGCTCGTGTGGGCCGCGATGCTCTCTGAAACGTTCAAGCTTACAGTCGCTGGACGGGAATCCCGACAGAGTAGTTCGGCGCAACGGTAGGCGGGGTGCCATGTACTGCACTTCCTACTCCAAGATGGGCAAAGTAGACAAAGCACAACCAAAGCTCAACTTCGAGCAGCGCAAACCCAGGACACGAGAGGCGACCCCGTAGGGGAGTCGGGACATGCCGGAAGAGGCACCTGAGCAGGTGGAGGGCGACATTCGCACAATGCTAGTAGCCATGCAGAAAAGCCTGCAAGACAGCCTGACGGCCATAGACTCGAAGCTGGATTCGCTGTCGTACAGGATGGACAGGATGTCCGAAAGAATGGATAAACAGGCGGAAAGGATGGATATGGCCGAACGCAGAGTCACCGAGATTGAGGAGGCCCAGACGGAAATGGACGCCACGCAAAAACAGATGAGCAGGGCATTGCAAACACTGCAGGACAAAACGGAAGATCTCAAGGCCCGCTCTCGCAGATGCAACATCCGAATTACGGGCCTACTAGAGTCCACGCAGGTCGGAAACATGGAGCTATTTGTGGAAAAGATGCTGATCACCTTGCTAGGGGCAGAGACTTTTTCACCAATGTTCGTGGTGGAGAGAGCGCATCGCTCGTTGGGTCCGAGGCCGGCTCCGGGGGTCCCTCCCAGACCAATTATAGCAAAACTCCTTAACTATAGGGACCGCGATGCTGCCTTGAGAGTCACGCGGGAAAAGCAGGCATTACAGTTCGAGGGATCGGCCATCTCGCTCTACCCGGACTTCACGTTTCGTGTCAGGAGGCCCGGAAACAATTTGCACCTCTTAAACGGCAGATGAGAGAACTGAACATTGACTACGCCATGTTGTATCCTGCACGGTTGCGTGTTAACCGGCAGGGTAAATCAAGGATTTTCACTGATCCCAAAGCCCTGCAGAAAGCGTTGAAGGAGTGGTCGAAAGAGCGACGCAGGGGCCCGGAGCAGAACGGATTGGAGGGGGTGCCCGGAGGAAGCCTGGATGACCAAGACTAGGCACAGCCTCACACAGACTGGCAGATAAGATGGAACCTGCAGGGGGTGGTCTTGTGCGAGTCTTTAGAGAATACTTGGTCCCCTGCTGGGTGGCTAATAACAGGAGGTTATAAATTGCAAAGATAGGGTAGTAGGCGCCTTATGGCGAGTAATGTTTATTTGTTTAGGGGATAACGTCCTTTGGGGCTGGTATGGGGCAAGGGCTGGGACGCCTGTAGACCAGACTAGGTCAGTCTAGTTCATTTTATTCCTAACGTACTAGATAGATAGGATGGTAGCCGGTGGTGGGCGGTTCGCCTAATAGCACTGAGTTACATTAAGGATAGGTAACATCTGCCCACAAGTGTGCTCCACAACCTGGGTTTATTTTTACCTTTTACAGCTGTTATATTGTCAGATGTGAATTTGTTATGATGTTTGGGGGATCTGATGGGGGAATCCGCCATGGCACAGTTGGGGATGGCCTGACGTGGGTGGGGGGAGGGGGGGTTTTGAGACTGAAGATATGTAGCGCTTTTCAAATTGTTAGCATCACCATTGACAGGCACGAAGCAGTTTATTCCAATATTATGCAGCAGTTCCTATACAAGTACTTCGCACCCTCATGACGAATCCCAGCGAGTCTAACCGTAGGATAGCACGCAGTGGGCTCAGAGCCCTCACTTGGAACATACGGGGTCTGAATGACCATAGAAAGCTCAGGAAAGTACTGGCCTATTTGTCCAGGCATGACATCGATGTCGCACTTTTACAAGAGACACACCTACCCCTTAATAGCTCCATGCTACGCAGCAGGGGGCTGCAGGGCAGTTCCCATGCCACGGGTTTTACCACACATGCACGCGGTGTGCTCACCTGGGTTAATCCCAAGTCTAGTCTTAAACTCGAACCTTTAGTCACTGATCAGGAGGGGCGCTATGCGATCTCGAGATGTAGGGGGCAGGGTATGGACTTGCTGGTTGTCAATATATATGGACCGAACTACGACAACCCAAAATTCTATACAGCGGTGTTTGACAAGGTTCGAGGATGTGGGGAGGGGCACCAACTATGGGGAGGTGACTTTAACTTGGTATTGAATCCACGATACGATAGGTCTGGAGGCCCAGAGAGGCGCACCACGGCGGCAGCACGCACGGTGGCGGATGTAATGATACAGCTGGACCTGTGTGATGTGTGGCGTCAGAGATATCCAGATAAGGGAGGGTACACACATTATTTGGCATTTCATGACTTACATACCCTTATAGATTACTGGTTGGTAGCCAGGCCTTTACAGGATAGGATCCAGGTTTGTGAGGTTCTTCCGCATACACTATCGAATCACTCTCCGATACTTCTGACTTTAGATACCCCACAGAGAGTAATCCCCCCATTTACATGGCGATTCCCACCCTATTCTTTGCTCGATACGGTCTTTAAGGCTGAGCTCGCGGAAGCAATAGAAACCTTCTTTGCCTGCAATATCGGGTTGGTGGACCACTTTCATGTAGTCTGGGAAGCGTTCAAAGTATATATTCGGGGCATAACGATGACGAAGTATTCTGGGGTTCTCAGAACGTTACGTAGGTGACTGGCGGACTTAGAAGGTTCACTGGCAAAATTAGAAGATCGGCTCCTAGCCGGAGCTGATGATAATATTAAGCAAGAGTTTCAAGCACAGATGGGGGAGTACCACGAAGCGGCCGATGCCGAAATTAAACACATGGGTAAATATGCTACAGCCCGTGTGTACGGTGAGGGGGAGAGACCGGGTGCGGTGTTGGCACAGCTTCTAGAAAAGTGGAGAGAACAAACGGTAGTTGCAGAGATTAAATCGGCTGAGTGAGATACACTGGCGGAGGAAGCAGCTATAGCTGAGCGGTTTAGACAATATTACTCAACGCTCTATTCTTCACGTGCGGGGGGTTCGGAGGCGGAGATATTAGACTATTTGTAGCATATCAAACTACCTTGGCTTACGAACTCGCACCGCGAATTCCTTATGCGACCTCTTGAAGTGGAGGAAATATCCACAGCGTTGGCGGGTATGAAATCAGGTAGTGCGCCAGTGTTGGATGGTCTTACGGTCAATTTTTATAAAGAATTCAAGGATATACTAGTGCCGCACCTGCTCAATCTCTTTGATGAAATGTGCGAAGTGGGTGACATGCCTCCCTCGATGAGAGAGGCGATCATAGTTGCTATACTGAAACCTGGTAAGCCTTCGGATGAGTGCACTTCCTACCGTCCACTTTCCCTGATCAACATGGACACGAAGATTTTCGGAAAAATCCTTGCCAACCGGCTAGCTCCACTGGTGCCGCTTTTGGTGGCACCGGAACAGGCAGGTTTCGTACCAAGCAGAAATCTCACTTATAACCTGCGTACGGTGTTTGGAGTGATACAACACACTCGGCCTGAGGTGCGAGCGGTGGCTGTTTTTCTAGACATGGAGAAAGCCTTCGACTCTGTCGAATGGCCATTCATGAGGCAAGTTTTGACGCTAATGGGGCTGGGGAGTGTCTTCCTGCAGATGATGGGGGTTTTATACAACTCGCCCACAGCCAGGGTCAAAATAGGTAATTTGGTAACAGATACCTTTTGTGTATCCAGAGGCACGAGGCAGGGTTGCCCCCTGTCACCGATGGCGTGCGCACTACGAGAATACCATAGATATCGTGGCATACAATTCCCAGGCTATGAGCTGATTGTCTCCACCTACGCTGATGACACGCTTCTTTACGTGCACGATCCTGATAGCAATCTGTCGCCGGTATTGAGGGAGGTAGTGAAGTTCGGAGCGGTGTCCGGCCTAGGGGTAAATTGGCCAAAATCAATTATATTTCCCCTTATACCGGCAACTGTCCCCTTTGAACCAGACTACCCGCTGAAGTGGTCGCTGGAACCGGTGAGGTACTTGGGTATTAAGATCCATACGGACTCTGAGGTGGTGTTCAGAGAAAATTACGGGGTTGCAATCAGTAGATTAGATGAAGAGATCGATAAATGGATCCGGCTGCCACTGTCGCTAATGGGCAGTGTCTCAATTATGAAAATGGTGATATTACCTCGGTTTTTGTTCCTCTTCACGAATCTCCCACTGGTTCTCCCTGGTACCTTTTTTCATACGCTTACTGCATTGATGTTGAAGTTGGCTTGGGCGGGTAAGCAAGCACGGGTCAGTTGGAAAGTCCTCACATTACCCTACAGTATGGGCGGCTTGGGTGCCCCTGACCTAGACCTATATTACAGGGCGGCACAAAGCACGCATGCCTATCATTGGATGCATGGCCCGCCGGATACACCTCACTTGCAAATAGAGAAGGTGGTATCGTCCCCTCTTCCGCTACCAGCACTGTTGTTTATGGCTGCGGATCGCAGGACTGGGATCCTAGACTCCATAAACGCCACTGTACATGCCTGGCAACATCTCCTGAAGCTGCAGGCGGGTGCTATACTGTACTCCCCTCTCACACCATTCGAGTGGTGCCAGTGGCTCCCTCCGTGTAGGGAAAAGGGAGTGACTCGTGCTCTGAATGCCATCGGGGTACAGACGATAGGGGACTTGTTTGAGGGTAATACACCTAAGACATGGGATGAGATTGCAGTTGCGGCCCCAGAGGCGACTCCCCTCACCAGATTTCAGTTTCATAGAACACGGCAGGCACTACTAAATATTCTAGGTAGCGAGTTGTTGGAGCCGCCGGATCTGGCGCCCCTCACGTATGTTATAAAAACTAAGTCATCGACCCGGATAGTGTCTAATATATACAAGTTGTCCTTGAAAGACAGGGAAATCCATTATACCAAAGCCCGTCTGGCTTGGCAGAGAGACCTGGGTCGGGATATTGATGACAGTATGTCGAAGTACTGCTGTGAGAGCACGAAACGTATCTCTCTCAATGGCAGACATAGATTGATTAATTTTAAATATCTAGATAGGGTTTATTACACCCCAGAGAGACTATGTAGGTACGGATTGAGAGAGGCAGCAGACTGCGATCGCTGCAGTGCGCAGCAGGCTGATTTTTTCCACCTGGCCTGTTGCTGCCCGGGGATCTCTGATTTTTGGGACCTAGTTTTTAAGGAACTGGGGCAGGTGACGGATTTACCACTGACTCCAGAGCCGGCGTTGGCACTGCTAGGATATTCCAAGTTGATACCGAAAGGATCCAGGAGATTAATGGATATGGGGTTGCTGCTTGCTAGGCGTAGAGTAGCGATGGCTTGGCTGTGCGGTCCGCTTCCTATGATAGAGCAGTGGTCGAGAGACATGATGTATTGCAGCACACAAACCGAGACCTACAGTGATCTCCTCCCACCTCGTAGCAGACCTAAGAACTTCTGGGAGCTATATAAGACATACATAGCAACTAGGGCAAGTGATACTGTGCCAAGTGACACTCCGGCACCAGCTGCGGAGTAGTGTGGCCCTGACACATAGAGTCACAGGGTTCGGTCTGATAACTGTTCCTCGCAATGGTAGATGTGTATTGATGCGGAGATGGGTAGTATTGGCTGAGCAGCCATGAGGTCTCACTGTATTGGTATGTTGATCCGGGTGGTCGGGGGGAGCGAAGCGGAGGGGTGTACACAGTATGGAATGTTACGTGTCATGTAATACCTGACGTGCTGTGGTAATGTGTAAGGCGCTGTACGTTTTTCATATGCTATTGTAACTGCTATATGGAATGTAATTGCAGTCACTGGGTTACTATGTAAAAGTTAATAAAAAAATTTTTTTTAAATTAAAAAGGAACAAAATGAG
>CAWUFW010027694.1:0-25451 GCA_963921515.1 Calotriton arnoldi
GAAGTGCAGAAAGAAGCAAGAGAGGTGCTGAAAGAGGCAACGAGAGGTTCAGAAAGAGGCAAGAGAAGTGCAGAAAGAAGCA
This sequence comes from Calotriton arnoldi, assembly GCA_963921515.1. Classification (NCBI taxonomy): domain Eukaryota; kingdom Metazoa; phylum Chordata; class Amphibia; order Caudata; family Salamandridae; genus Calotriton; species Calotriton arnoldi. The sequence continues at coordinate 83 of CAWUFW010027694.1, forward strand.
ACAGAGGTGCAGGAAAGAAGCAAGAGCGGTGCAGAAAGAGGCAACAGAGGTGTAAAAAGAGGCAAGAGAGGTGCAGAAAGAGGTAAGAGAGGTGCAGAAAGAGGCAAGAGAGGTACAGAAAGAGGCAGGAGGGTGCAGAAAGAAGGAAGAAAAGTGCAGAAAGAGGCAAGAGAATTGCTGAAAGAAGAAACAGAGGTGTAGAAAGAAGCAAGAGAAGTGCAGAAAGAGGCAAGTGAGGTGCAGAAAGAAGCAAGAGCAGTGCAGAAAAAAACCAACAGAGTGCTGAAAGAGGCAAGTGAGGTGCAGAAAGAGGCAAGAGATCTGCATAAAAAAGCAACAGAGGTGCTGAAAGAGGCAAGTGAGGTGCAGAAAGAAGCAAGAGAGGTGCAGAAAGAAGGAAGAGAAGTGCAGAAAGAAGTAACAGAGGTGCAGAAAGAGGCAAAAAGGGTGCAGAAAGAGGCAAGAGGGGTACAGAAAGAAGCAAATGAGGTGCAGAAAGAGGCAACAGACGTGCAGAAAGAGGGAAGAGAGGTGCAGAAAGAGGGAAGAGAGGTACAGAAAGTAGAAGAGATTTGCAGAAAGAAGCAACAGAAATGCAGAAAGATGCAAGAGAGGCGGAGAAGGAAGCAAGAGTGGCTTGCACACCATTAATACCAATTTAACACCCACATTTAGCAATAAGTAACAGGTGGCCATTCTAGGTTTGCAAAAGGCCTTCCACCACGCTGTAACACTTGTCGCTGCATTTTTGGTAACGTTTGAGCCGTTTGAGCCATTTGAGCTAGAAACAAGGCTTTTTTTGTTCAAATCTGCAGATTAGGGAGCAGATAATGAATTATGTGGCTAATGCAGAAAATGTATAATTGTGCAAAAGTCAGTGCAGCCAAACAGTCGCATAATTCCAGTGGCCCTGCTCATACCTCTGACTAGGTCCACAAGTGCTCCTCAGTGATTCCTTCTTTTTTTGTCTCACTGAGTTCATAGTTGAGCTTCCATGGAAACGAGGAAGACTAAACTTGAGGTTACCACTCCACAACACAGACTACCATACCACATAATTACTCTCCATAACACATAATCCCACTCTACATAATTCCTATACACTAAATACCACATACTTTCTATCCACATAATTTCACTGCACAACATACCACATAATTCCACTACACACAACGTACATCCACTGCACTCCAAAAAACATGAGTAAAAAACTTTTACATTTACAATGCCAATAGCTCTAACTCTCGCAACTGCGAAACCTATTACATTGCAAACACTTCTTTAACTAGTAGTCGCGTTTGCAGAGTGGTGGAGAAAGGGTGCTGGGCCACCGACCAGCACTCAGGAACTCTGCTGCATAGGATTTACAGGAGGTACCAGGAGGGCTTCATGGCCCCCAAAGTCCCTCAGGAGTAAATTGGACTTCATCCCCATCCCGTAGTCTGCCAGGAGGCGCGTTTGCAGAGTGGTGGAGAAAGGGGGGCATGGCCTCCGAAGACGTTTTAGCAATCCCACTGTGTGGGACTTACTGGAGGTAACAAGAAGGGTAGTTGGCCCCCAAGAACATCCTTGGGGGCCAACTACCCCTCCTACTACCTCCAGTAAGTCCCACACAGCTGGATTGCTAAATTCTCATAGCATACCCTTTGCCCAGCACTCTGCAAACGCGTTCCCTGATGCGCTCTTGGATGGGGATTGAAGTCCCCTTCACTGCTGGGGGTCCTTTAGGGGCCAACTAGCCTACCTCTTACCTCCAGTAAGCCCCACACAGTGGGATTGCTGAGAGGTGGAAAGAGGCCACGCCCCCTTTCTCCACCACTCCGCAAACGCGCCTCCTGGTGCACTCTTGGTTGGGGGCTGAAGTCCCCTTTCCTCCTGACGGTGCCTGGGGGAAAACTAGCCCTCCAGTTTCCTCCAGTAAGCTCCATACAGCTGGATTGCTGAGAGTGCTCAAAGGCCATGTCCCTTTTTACACCACTTTGCAAACGCAGCTCCTGGCGCACTGCTGCTCGGAGGATTAAGTCCACTTGTGCCCTGAGGTCCTCAGGACACAAGAGGACCTCATCGTCCCACCAGCAGTGCGCCATGAGGCGCGTGTACAGAGTGGTGTAAAAAGGGGCATGGCCTCGGACCACCTCTCTGAAATCCAGCTGTGTGGTGCTTACTGGAGGTACCTGGTGGGCTAGTTGGCCCCCAGGGACCCTCAGTATTCAAGGGGACTTAATTCCCCAACTTAGAACGCACCAGGGGGTGCGTTTGCAGAGTGCTGCAGGGAGGGGGCGGGCCTTCAGCGAGTTGCCAGTTTCTTTTTTCTTTTTTAAATATTTCTTATTTTATGGGAGGGGGCTGCGTGGCCCCCCTTCCCTGGGCCACTTTTGGCACCGGGGACCCCATCCCCCAGGGCCTGGCAGCCTTTTTGTTTCTTTGTTTTAATTTTGGGGAGGAGGCCACGTGGCCCCCCTCCAGATGGCAATTATGGCCCGGGGACCCCATCCCCCTGGGCCTGGCCAGCCTTATTTTTATGGGAGGGAGGGGCCACGTGGCCCCCTCCTCAGGCTAATTATGGCCCGGGGACCCCATCACCAAGGGCCGGCCTTTTTTTTTTTTTTTTATTGCAGGGGGGGCTGCGTGGCCCCCCTACCTGGCCTCTTCTGGCTCCGGAGACTCCATCCCCCGGGGCCTGGCTTCACAGTTGGGGACCGTGGGGGAGCCCCAATGCCCCCATGGTCCCAGCCGGCTCCCCACCTCCTGCGGGAGCCGGCATTGCTTTTGCACAAGGGGAGCTGCTGACATGCAGCTCCCCTTGTGCAAAAGCAATCTGCTTTGGTTTTTGGAAGCAAGAGCAGGTTTCCTGCTGTTGCGTCCAAAAACCAAAGCAGAGTTTGCTATGACAGGGTGGGAGCATGACAGGGCGGGAGCGGGCTGCGGGGACCCCCGCGGGCCCCCGCTACATAAAGCAGCATTGCCCCTGGGACCTGTCCCACCCGGGGGCTTAAGAATAACGAAGCGCGGGAGGCCGCGCATCGTTTTTTTTTTGTTTTCTCAGCCGGATTCGCGTACCCAGTGCAAATTCGGCCGATTTAAAAAAAAAAAATGCTTTTTTTGGGCCTGGGGGTCCTTGTGAGACCCCCTGAGCAGGCCTACGGGGTTAGGGGGTTTCTACCCTGCCCCCTTTTCTTATTTTTCAAGCTTTTTTCCACTGTTTTCTTGTGACTCGGTTACCGAGTCACAAGATGGCTGCCAACACTTCCTGGTTTGGAGTGTTGGCAGCCAATCATAAGTCAAGCTCGTGCTCGGGAGTAGTCGCGACTCCTCCTCGGTGCTCAGATATCGATATTTTTCTTTTTTTAATTTCTCAGGAACTACTGAACGGATTTACACCATTTAAAAAAAAGGTCTCTTTCTGAACCAAGAGCTACCTTTTTGCCAAATGTGGTGTAATTCCGTTCAGCAGTTCGGGCTGTAGCCTGTTCCAAAATTTCCTATGGAAATTAACATGGAGAAAACGCGTTTTGGGACCCTCCTTTTTTCTAAGCCCCTGCTTGACGAATCACCCCCAAACTTTCAAGACAGGAGCTGAACGGAGCGGGCCATTAGTTTTGAAAATTTCGCGAAGATTCGTCAGATGGCGCCAAAGATATTGGCAAAAGAAAAAACGCTTTTCCTATGGAAACTAGGTCCTAACTATTACTACTTACTGGTGACCGCCAGTAGGTAATATATATATATATATTCACTGAAAAAACCATAGGTTTCAGGGGCGTTATAGTTAGTTGGACATTTCACTCGTACAAAACCATAGAAATTCCCCCGTTATAGTTAGTTCAGCTAACTATAACTCGCGCGCTCCACAATGCACTGCTGATGACGTCACATATTACATCACTCATGACATGGTCAGTGACATCACTCATGACATCACTGATGACATCTCAAATGACATCACTGATGACATCATCCTTGTGATAGAGTGGCAGACCTCCTCTCACCCTAATATAACCTTTGATACACACACTCAAAAATACAAACTAACATTTTCAAAACAATGGACATACCAATACCAGTTACAACACACCTATTCAGTAATTCCAAGATCTACACACACATCCACTCATTCACCAACAGTCCCTATACAGTCACTCATACATGTACTCACTCATCATATGTACTCATACACCTATACATCCTGTTACACACCGCCACTCATCCATAGAGTTACTCACACACATAGTCACACATGCAAACAAAGTATCAAACATCCATTTACTTGCATATACAGTTATACACACACTACCACACTTACTTCTACAGAAACTTACACATACTTACTCTCTTAAACAATCACTTATAGAAACACCTACTTATTTGTACAGGAACTCTTCCAATCTCTCACTCTCACATATACTCACTTATATACACCAATACTCACATATACTAGTTTAAAACATATGTAGTTACTCATAAAGACACTATTGAGACAGTCATTCACTCACTAACACACCCATACACATACTCATCCACCTATACAGTCCTGCACACATGCTGTCTTCAACACATACAAACAGTGAGTCACTCATTCATGCATCTATGCACTAAGTAATACCCCCCACCGAACCATACAGACACTCAGACACTCATACTGATACTCAAAAAACCAACTAATAACCCATATAAACACTCATGTAGCTACTCACCAACCCATGCAGCCACTTATACACAAAGTGAGAGACTGATACAGATATTTTCATATTTAAACATTACTCACTAACCCATGTATTCACTAAGATACACTTAGTCAGTTATACAATCAATTTTACCAAAAAAATCATCCATTTAGACACTTATATACCCATTTATTCTTCCATCGACCTTGAGATATACATATATAAAACATATTTAATTTTCAGAAAAACACACATTCACTGGATGATGTCATCAGTGATGTCATTTGAGATGTCATCAGTGATGTCATGAGTGATGTCACTGACCATGTCATGAGTGATGTAATATGTGACGTCATCAGCAGTGCATTGCGGAGCGCACGAGTTATAGTTAGCTGAACTAACTATAACGGGGGAATTTCTATGGTTTTGTACAAGTAAAATGTCCAACTAACTATAACGCCCCTGAAACCTATGGTTTTTTCAGTGAATTTCTAAGGTTTTTTAAATGCTAATTTCTAACTATAACGTGCCTGAAACCTATGGTTTTTTCAGTGAATTTCTAAGGTTTTTTAAATGCTAATTTCTAACTATCACGTGCCTGAAACCTATGGTTTTTTCAGTGAATATATATATATTTATTATACTATGTATACATGTGAAAATGTCTCGGTCCCCTGTTTGCCTCGGTGGCACGGAAAAAATGGGTGGAACTGACGTCAGCACGCCGACGAGGTCCTCTTATGGCTCCGATGACGTCATACGGTGTCGCGAGCGGAGCCGTGCTCGTTGACGTGGGAGAGCTAGGAAAGAATTTCCGTGGAATGCTGGTGCAGGGGATATTCACCTAAGTGTTCAGGCTAGTCCTTTGGGAGCCACTCCAGAAACCAAAACCAGTGATCCGAGGGCAGAGACACTGCAGATGGCACATGAGGTGGGGTGCCCAGTCGTGTGCACTGGCGGGGCAGCGAAGTGACAAGCACCACAACCCACAAAAAAGGTAACGAGGGCACTGAATAACACAGGATCTTCTCTTTGTATCTGGCAGGAACAACGAAGTTAAAATGCCCTAGTACCAAAATGTAGAATTAGTGCTACAACGGTCTTCAAGAGGACCTGCGATGCCGCTTCTGCCTCCCGTACCCTGGAGGCGGCACATGGGTCACGCGGTACGGTCATACTGCGGTGGGACGCACACTCGTTGACCTCTCATGGCACTGCTCCACACTTCAGGGAGGACGCTTTCCATTAGCTATGTTTTCTGATGACATGTCGCGCCGGCCCCGCCCAACAACAGAACTCCTTTAGATCCAAACAGACTCTTCCACTCTCTCACCGGAAGTGAAACCAGGCCACGCGGACACTTTCACAATACAACAGCCGGGAATGCACTTTTCGGTAAAAACCACATTCCTTCCTCCTAATTAATCAAATAAACGTCTCACTGAAGAACAGGGGCCAGCTTCGATTGGTAAACAGCCGTTACAATGACTTTTTACTTTGCGATACCATTACAACGCATGCATTACCACGCATGCGTTGTACATCACAAAGTCATTACTACGCATTTTTAGAACGCATGGTCATTTACCACGCATGCCTTTACAACAAATTTTGTTGTAAAGGTATGTATGGTAAATGACCATGCGTTCTAAAAAGCATGTAGATGATCCATGTCGTTGTAAGGAAACAGAGGCTGTTCCGTTTCCTCACAACGACGTGCACCGCCTCTCAGAGATGACGTGAAGCAGGAACCACGAGGAGAGAGGAACCATGAGGAGTGAGAGGTAAGGGGGATTGGGCATGGGGTGGGTGTTTCTTTTCTAGGGTTTAGGGTAGTGCAGTGGTGTTTGGGTGGTGTAGGGGTTCATGCTGTGGGTAGTGTTTTAGGGTTTAGGGTAGTGCAGTGGTGTTTGGGTAGTGTAGGGGGTCGTGCTGGGGGTAGTGTTTTAGGGTTTAGGGTAGTGCAGTGGTGTATGGGTAGTGTAGGGGGTCGTGCTGTGGTAGTGTTTTAGGGTTTAGGGTAGTGCAGTGGTGTTTGAGTAGTGTAGGGGGTCATGCTGGTGGTAGTGTTTTAGGGTTTAGGGTAGTGCAGTGGTGTTTGTGTAGTGTAGGGGGTCATACTGGGGGTAGTGTTTTATGGTTTAGGGTAGTGAAGGGGTGTTTGGGTAGTGTAGGCGGTCGTGCTGGGGGTAGATTTAGGGTTTAGGGTAGTGCAGTGGTGTTTGGGTAGTGTAGGGAGTCGTGCTGGGGGTAGTCTTTTTAGGGTTTAGGGTAGTGCAGTGGTGTTTGTGTAGTGTAGGGGGTTGTGCTTGGGGTAGTGTTTTAGGGTTTATATTAGTGCAGTGGTGTTTGGGTGGTATAGGGGGTAGTGCTGGGGTAGTGTTTTAGGGTTTAGGGCAGTGCAGTGGTGTTTGTGTAGTGAAGGGGGTCATGCTGTGGGTAGTGTTTTAGGGTTTAGGGTAGTGCAGTCATTTTTGTGTAGTGTAGGGGGTCGTGTTTTAGGGTATAGGGTAGTGCAGTGGTGTTTGGGTAGTGTAGGGGCTCATGCTGGGGTTAGTGTTTTAGGGTTTAGGGTAGTGCAGTGGTGTTTGGGTAGTGTAGGGGGTCGTGCTGGGGGTAGTGTTTTAGGGTTTAGGGTAGTGCAGTGGTGTTTGTGTAGTGTGGGAGGTCATGCTGGGGGTATATTTAGGGTTTAGTGTAGTGCAGTGGTGTTTGGGTAGTGTAGGGAGTCGTGCTGGGGGTAGTGTTTTAGGGTTTAGGGTAGTGCAGTGGTGTTTGGGTAGTGTAGGGAGTCGTGCTGGTGGTAGTGTTTTAGGGTTTAGGGTAGTGCAGTTATGTTTGGGTAGTGTAGGGTGTCGTGCTGGGGGTAGTGTTTTAGGGTTTAGGGTAGTGCAGTGGTGTTTGGGTAGTGGAGGGGTAGTGTTTTAGGGTTTAGGGTAGTGCGCCCAACCAGCCACAATATCCGTGGACAAAGGGGATCCTGACTCTTTGGAACGCTCCGTCAATTGAATAATTTGGGTCAAGGGCCCTACCACGTCCAAGACCTATCAATTCCTTTCTTGGGATCCCTCATATACTGGGAGAAAAAGGTACATAGTTTCTCATCAATTTCAGGCGTGTGTGCCACCTTCCCCTTCAGTGAGGGCCTGGGGCATTCTCCCTCATCCTATTCCTGACCTCCCTTTCAAGGGGTTGATGGATTTTCCCCACCACATACTCTGGCATCAGGTGTCCACTCTGCCGACCTAGGATGGTAAATTTGGGTAGGCGCGAACATGTCCGAGTGGACCCCGTCCCCAACCGGGGACTGAGAGGAGTGGGACTCTGGACGCCAGGGACGCCCCGAGTCCTTATCCTCATCGGAGGAGAAATCGTCCTCCGATACACCCTCTCCCTCTAAGGGAAACCCGCCGTCGGGGTCTACAATAGTGGTGACAGTGTCGCAATTTTCTCCGAGCGCCTCCTCCTCCCGGCAGGGTGCATGTTTTCACGTTCGCGCACTCTTGAGGAAGGTCTCCGTAAGTTTATCAAATCCTTTCAAGTGCCCAGCGTTATGCTTAACGGCCCTTTTATTCCCCATCTGGGAGCTACTTGGACCCGCCACCACCAGATCTGGGTCACTGAACACCCCAGGGATGCTTTTCGCCAGCTTATCAACCTGATCCCTAAGAGGAGCCAGCGCCTAGAAATAGCCAGAGAGAGGGCTTGGTCCACTGCTGGAGGGAGAAGTTGGGGGCCATTCCTCCTCCACTTCCTGGTAGGAGGATTAAAAATGGTCTTCTGGAGAAGACATGATAGCAGAGGGTGTGAGCACAGAACAAATACCCTTAAAATCCTTAAGACAGCCCCCTCGCCTGTGCTCCAACAGCTGGGCTTTCCCCGAAGCTGTTATAAGAATAGACTGAGGCGCAATACCAATTACCACCACCAGGTGGCACTGGTCACTAACGTGGCCGTGTGGGGAAATCACCGCATAGCGGTGTCAAAATTAGGCGAGGGTTGGTCGGGAATCAAGCGGACACTAAAGGAGTGACGGGATTCCCAAACGCGCGTAAAGACCACCGGGAGCGCTCGACGGAGCTGCCTCGCTCGGACCAGACGCGCCTGACAGGATCTCACCGCGTGCAGAGCACACAGCGGGAGAAACTGCGAGGGGGAGAACGCGCTCGGGCAAGAGCCTGCTGTGCAGGGAATATGAAACCATACCAAGGCAATAATGCTAATAACGTGCACAAGAAACCGCTATACAAACAGCAACAACGTCAGATTAAGCCAGGAATGTAAGGAATGCACTTAACTGACGAGCAGTGAAGAAAGAGGAAGCGGAAGGGATGTAACGATATTATATACGATCGACTGTGATATGATTGGACTATAGTTGCCTTGGAGACTACCCCCCTAATGGTTCATGGGTTGTGTAGTCTTTTGTTTAATGATTGTTGTGTTACGTTTTCTTTGAACTGCTATGCAAATAAAGTGAGGAAAGATATGCATAATCCTCGCCTCCGCCCTGCCATAGAATTCATTAAACTTTATTATGGTTAGTGCTGTAGAAAGAAAAATTAGGACATGTTTCAAGTGTGGTCTCAAATATCTTCCTGTTATATTTCAACAGGACCAGCCTGTCAGTTGATGCCTTTGTGTTCTACTGCAGCTTCCCAGAGTGTTCTAAAGAACAACTAGAGCGCTAACAGTCTTACTTATGACAAAATTATGGCACACCTGAAGCCATCTTGATTGGAATAAACTGGTAACTCTTAAAACATTTAATTTAAAAAGGAACAAAATGAGGGGGTTCATTTTGTCATAGAAATTATGGTTAGTGCTGTAGAAAGAAAAATTAGGACATGTTTTAAGTGAGATCTCAAATATCTTCCTGTTATATTTCAACAGGAGCAGCCTGTCAGTTGATGCCTTTGTGTTCTACTGCAGCTTCCCAGAGTGTTCTAAAGTACAACTAGAGTGCTAACAGTCTTACTTATGACAAAAGTATGGCACACCTGAAGCCATCTTGAATGGAATAAACTGGTAACAGTTAAAACATTTAATTTAAAAAGGAACAAAATGAGGGGGTTCATTTTGCCATAGAAATTATGGTTAGTGCTGCAGAAAGAAAATTTAAGGCATGTTTTAAGTGAGATCTCAAATCCTCTTCTATTTTATTAGAAAATTCTGACATGCAGACTGAAACAATCACTTTCAATACCAGCAGTAGACTTCCAGTTAACTCCCTGGTGAGCAGTAGCTTTACTACAGTGATCTAATGAACAACTAGAGTGCTAACATTCTGAATTTATGGCAAATGTGTGACACATCTGAATGCCTTCTTGATGGAATCAAAGTAAAAACTGAAAGCATTTCCTACTGAGGAGACTGCAGTAAATGACGAAATTAGGAAACTTCATAACAAATAAGTCTCCCAAGATGGCCACCAGAGAAAAAAGAACCCAAATGTAGCACAAATATCACCCAGATGTAGCCCACATATAGCCCAATGACAGAAGTGTGCAAAACACTTTTTATTTTTAGTTTTTCTGCAGTTTTATATAGTGCAAACTGGTCAGGTACTGGAGCGTTACATCTTACTTGGACCCCTTATTGCAAATTTTGCACGAAGTACATGAGATTGATCTTGCGAAACATTGAACTTTACGATTCTGTTAACCTGAAGTTGCTCTGAACCGGGCTTTGTAACACCCGTTTTTACCTACTGGTTTTAATTAATTCTCACTGTATTGTATTAGGAAAGAGGATTTACTGTTTTTATGTACACTTTTATGATCTATGTTTCTAAATCAGATCAAATAAAGTTTAATGAATTCTATGGCAGGACGAAGGCGAGGATTATGCATATCTTTCCTCACTTTATTTGCAAAGCAGTTCACGTTAGTGACCAGTGCCACCTGGTGTTGGTAATTGGTATTGTGCCTCAGTCTATTCTTATAACAGCTTCGGGGAAAGCCCAGCTGTTGGAGCACCGGCGAAGGGGCTGTCTTAAGGATTTTAAGGGCATTTGTTCTGTGCTCACACCCTCTGCTATCATGGCTTCTCCAGAAGACCATTTTTACTCCTCCTACCCGGAAGTGGAGGAGGAATGGCCCCCCAACTTCTCCATCCAGCAGTGGACCAAGCCCTCTCTCTGGCTATTTCTAGGGCGCTGGCTCCTCTTAGGGATCAGGTTGATAAGCTGGCGAAAAGCATCCCTGGGGTGTTCAGTGACCCAGATCTGGTGGTGGCGGGTCCAAGTAGCTCCCAGATGGGGAATAAAAGGGCCGTTAAGCATAACGCGGGGCACTGTGAAGGATTTGATAAATTTACGGAGACCTTCCTCAAGAGTGCACGAACGCTAAAACATGCACCCTGCCGGGAGGAGGAGGGGCCCGGAGAAAATTGCGACACTGTCACCACTATTGTAGACCCCGACGGCGGGTTTCCCTTAGAGGGAGAGGGTGTATCGGAGGACGATTTCTCCTCTGATGAGGATAAGGACTCAGGGCGTCCCTGGCATCCAGAGTCCCACTCCTCTCAGTCCCCGGTATGGGACGGGGTCCACTCGGACATGTTCGAGCCTACCCAAATTTACCATCCTAGGTCGGCAGAGTGGACACCTGACGCCAAAGTGGCAGAGTATGTGGTGGGGAAAATCCATCAACCCCTTGAAAGGGAGGTCAGGAATAGGATGAGGGGAGAATGCCCCAGGCCCTCACTGAAGGGGAAGGTGGCACACACGCCTGAAATTGATGAGAAGCTATGTACCTTTTTCTCCAAGTATATGAGGGATCCCAAGAAAGGAATTGATAGGTCTTGGACGTGGTAGGGCCCTTGACCCAAATTATTCAATTGATGGAGCGTTCCAAAGAGTCAGGATCCCCTTTGTCCACGGATATTGTGGCTGGTTGGGCACACTAACCTAAACCCTAAAACACTACCCCCTCCACTACCCAAACACCACTGCACTACCCGAAACCCTAAAACACTACCCCAGCACAACACCCTACACTACCCAAACATAACTGCACTACCCTAAACCCTAAAACACTACCACCAGCACGACTCCCTACACTACCCAAACACCACTGCACTACCCTAAACCCTAAAACACTACTCCCAGCACGACTCCCTACACTACCCAAACACCACTGCACTACACTAAACCCTAAATATACCCCCAGCATGACCTCCCACACTACACAAACACCACTGCACTACCCTAAACCCTAAAACACTACCCCTAGCACGACCCCCTACACTACCCAAACACCACTGCACTACCCTATACCCTAAAACACGACCCCCTACACTACACAAATATGACTGCACTACCCTAAACCCTAAAACACTACCCACAGCATGACCCCCTTCACTACACAAACACCACTGCACTGCCCTAAACCCTAAAACACTACCCCAGCACGACCCCTACACTACCCAAACACCACTGCACTAACATAAACCCTAAAACACTACCCCCAGCACAACCCCTACACTACACAAACACCACTGCACTACCCTAAACCCTAAAACACTACCCCCAGCACGACTCAGTCCCTACACTACCCAAACACCACTGCACTACCCTAAACCCTTAATCTACCCCCAGCACGACCCCCTACACTACCCAAACACCACTGCACTACCCTAAACCATAAAACACTACCCCCAGCCTGACCCCCTACACTACACAAACACCACTGCACTACCCTAAACCATAAAACACTACCACCAGCATGACCCCCTATACTACTCAAACACCACTGCACTGCCCTAAACCCTAAAACACTACCCCAGCACGACCCCCTACACTACCCATACACCACTGCACTACCCTAAACCCTAAAACACTACCCCCAGCACGAACCCCTACAGTACTGCACTACCCTAAACCCTAAAACACTACCCCAGCACGACCCCCTATACTACCCAAACACCACTGCACTACCCTAAACCCTAAAACACTACCCCCAGCACGACCCCCTACACCACCCAAACACCACTGCACTACCCTAAACCCTAGAAAAGAAACCCCCAGCCCATGCCCAATCCCCTTACCTCTCACTCCTCATGGTTCCTCTCTCCTCGTGGTTCCTGCTTCACGTCATCTCTGAGGGGCGGTGCACGTCGTTGTGAGGAAACGGAACAGCCTCTGTTTCCTTACAATGACATGGATCGTCTACATGTTTTTAGAACGCATGGTCATTTACCATACATACCTTTACAACAAAATTCGTTGTAAAGGCAAGCGTGGTAAATGACCATGCGTTCTAAAAAATGCGTAGTAATGACTTCGTGATGTACAATGCATGCGTGGTAATGCATGCGTTGTAATGGTATCGCAAAGTAAAAAGTCGTTGTAACGGCTGTTTACAGATCGAAGCTGGCCCCTGTTCTTCAGTGAGACGTTTATTTGATTAATTAGGAGGAAGGAATGTGGTTTTTTTACCGAAAAGTGCATTCCCGGCTGTTGTATTGTGAAAGTGTCCACGTGGCCTGGTTTCACTTCCGGTGAGAGAGTGGAAGAGTCTGTTTGGATCTAAAGGAGTTCTGTTGTTGGGCGGGGCGGGCGCGACATGTCATCAGAAAACATAGCTAATGGAAAGCGTCCTCCCTGAAGTGTGGAGCAGTGCCATGAGAGGTCAACAAGTGTGCGTCCCACCGCAGTATGACCGTACTGCGTGACCCATGTGCCGCCTCCAGGGTACGGGAGGCAGAAGCGGCATCGCAGGTCCTCTTGAAGACCGTTGTACACTAATTCTACATTTTGGTACTAGGGCATTTTAACTTCGTTGTTCCTGCCAGATACAAAGAGAAGATCCTGTGTTATTCAGTGCCCTCGTTACCTTTTTGTGGGTTGTGGTGCTTGTCACTTCGCTGCCCCGCCGGTGCACACGACTGTGCACCCCACCTCGTGTGCCATCGGCAGGGCCTCTGCCCCCGGATCACTGGTTTCGGTTTCTGGAGTGGCAACATAAACAGTTGCTCCCAAAGGACTAGCCTGAACACTTAGGTGAATATCCCCTGCACCAGCATTCCACGGAAATTCTTTCCTAGCTCTCCCACGTCAACGAGCACGGCTCCGCTCGCGACACCGTATGACGTCATCGGAGCCATAAGAGGACCTCGTCGGCGTGCTGACGTCAGTTCCACCCATTTTTTCCGTGCCACCGAGGCAAACAGGGGACCGAGACATTTTCACATGTATACATAGTATAATAAATATATATATATTCACTGAAAAAACCATAGGTTTCAGGCACGTTATAGTTAGAAATTAGCATTTAAAAAACCTTAGAAATTCACTGAAAAAACCATATGTTTCAGGCACGTTATAGTTAGAAATTAGCATTTAAAAACCTTAGAAATTCACTGAAAAAACCATAGGTTTCAGGGGCGTTATAGTTAGTTGGACATTTCACTCGTACAAAACCATAGAAATTCCCCTGTTATAGTTAGTTCAGCTAACTATAACTCGCACGCCCGCAATGCACTGCTGATGACGTCACATATTACATCACTCATGACATGGTCAGTGACATCACTCATGACATCACTGATGACATCTCAAATGACATCACTGATGACATCACTGATGACATCATCCAGTCAATGTGTGTTTTTCTGAAAATTAAATATGTTTTATATATGTATATCTCAAGGTCGATGGAAGAATAAATGGGATATAGTAAATGGATGATTTTGTTTTGTAAAATTGATTGTATAACTGACTAAGTGTATCTTAGTGAATACATGGGTTAGTGAGTAATGTTTAAATATGAAAATATCTGTATCAGTCTCTCACTTTGTGTATAAGTGGCTGCATGGGTTGGTGAGTAGCTACATGAGTGTCTATATGGGTTATTAGTTGGTTTTTGAGTATCAGTATGAGTGTCTGAGTGTCTGTATGGTTCGGTGGAGGGTATTACTTAGTGCATAGATGCATGAATGAGTGACTCACTGTTTGTATGTGTTGAAGACAGCATGTGTGCAGGACTGTATAGGTGGATGAGTATGTGTATGGGTGTGTTAGTGAGTGAATGACTGTCTCAATAGTGTCTTTATGAGTAACTACATATGTTTTAAACTAGTATATGTGAGTATTGGTGTATATAAGTGAGTATATGTGAGAGTGAGAGATTGGAAGAGTTCCTGTACAAATAAGTAGGTGTTTCTATAAGTGATTGTTTAAGAGAGTAAGTATGTGTAAGTTTCTGTAGAAGTAAGTGTGGTAGTGTGTGTATAACTGTATATGCAAGTAAATGGATGTTTGATACTTTGTTTGCATGTGTGACTATGTGTGTGAGTAACTCTATGGATGAGTGGCGGTGTGTAACAGGATGTATAGGTGTATGAGTACATATGATGAGTGAGTACATGTATGAGTGACTGTATAGGGACTGTTGGTGAATGAGTGGATGTGTGTGTAGATCTTGGAATTACTGAATAGGTGTGTTGTAACTGGTATTGGTATGTCCATTGTTTTGAAAATGTTAGTTTGTATTTTTGAGTGTGTGTATCAAAGGTTATATTAGGGTGAGAGGAGGTCTGCCACTCTATCACAAGGAGGATGTCATCAGTGATGTCATCAGTGATGTCATTTGAGATGTCATCAGTGATGTCATGAGTGATGTCACTGACCATGTCATGAGTGATGTAATATGTGACGTCATCAGCAGTGCATTGCGGGCGCGCGAGTTATAGTTAGCTGAACTAACTCTAACGGGGGAATTTCTATGGTTTTGTACGAGTGAAATGTCCAACTAACTATAACGCCCCTGAAACCTATGGTTTTTTCAGTGAATTTCTAAGGTTTTTTAAATGCTAATTTCTAACTATAACGTGCCTGAAACCTATGGTTTTTTCAGTGAATATATATATATATATATTCACTGAAAAAACCATAGGTTTCAGGCACGTTATAGTTAGAAATTAGCATTTAAAACCTTTGAAATTCACAGAAAAACCATAGGTTTCAGACACGTTATAGTTAGAAATTAGCATTTAAAAACCTTTGAAATGCACTGAAAAACCATAGGTTTTAGGGACAGTTATAGTTAGTTGAACATTTCACTCGTACAAAACCCATGAAATTCCCCCGTTATAGTTAGTTCAGCTAACTATAACTCGCGCCCCGCAATGCACTGCTGATGATGTCACATATTACATCACTCATGACATGGTCAGTGACATCACTGATGACATCACTGATGACATCTCAAATGACATCACTGTTGACATCATGCAGTGACTGTGTGTTTCTGTAAAGTTTAAATATTTTTAATATATATAGGAAAAGACGTATTAGAATGAGTGGGTGTATAAGTGTCTGTATGGATGATTTAGTAGGTGTGTGACTGACTCTATAAATGAGTGATTTAACGTATCTTACTGAATGCATGGGTTAGTGACTAAACTGGGTGAATGTCTGTATCCGTCTGTCTGTTGCTGTGTAAGTGGCTGCATGTGTTTGTGAATAGCTACATGAGTGTGTATATGAGTTATTGAATGGTTGTCTGAGTATCTGTATGGGTGCCTGAGTGTTTGTGTGGGAGGGGTGTGTGCGACTCTGTGCATAGATGTGTGAGTGGGTGATTCACTGGGTGGATGGTTTCAAGAGTGCATCTGTGATAGACTGTATGGGTGGGTAAGTGTGTGTAAGAGTGTGTTAGTGAGTGAATGTATGTCCCAGTGGTACATGTGTGAGTAACTACATATGTGAAAGGCAGTATATATGTGTGTTGGAGTATATAAATAGCTATTAGCGAGAGTGAGTGATTGTGATAGTGGCTGTATGGATGAGTGTGTGCTTGTATCAGTGATTGTATAAGAGCGTAACAATGTGCTAGTATTTGTATGATTAAGTGAGCTGGTGTGTGTATAACTGTATAGGTGAGTAAATGGCAGTGTGTTTAATTATTTGCATGACTGACTAGGTGTGTGAGTACCTCTATGGATGAGTGGCGGTGTTTGACTGTCTATATAGGAGTAAGAGTGCATATGATAGTCCTGTACTGAGTGACCATAAGTATGAGTGACTGTACGGGTGAGTAAGTGGATGTGTGTGTGTAGACCTAAGAATCAGTGAGTGGGTATGTAGTTATTGGTGTTGGAGTGTCTATGGTTTTGCGAATGGCAGTCTGTAATTTAGAGTGGGTGTATCAAAGGTTATATTAGGGTGTGAGGAGGTGCATCAGATTATCACGTGGATGATGTCATCAGTGATGTCATCAGTGATGTCATTTGAGATGTCATCAGTGATGTCATCAGTGATGTCACTGACCATGTCATGAGTGATGTAATATGTGACGTCATCAGCAGTGCATTGCGGGGCGCGAGTTATAGTTAGCTGAACTAACTATAACGGGGGAATTTCATGGGTTTTGTATGAGTGAAATGTCCAACTAACTATAACTGTCCCTAAAACCTATGGTTTTTTCAGTGAATTTCAAAGGTTTTTTAAATGCTAATTTCTAACTATAACGTGTCTGAAACCTATGGTTTTTTCTGTGAATTTCAAAGGTTTTTTAAATGCTAATTTCTAACTATAACGTGCCTGAAACCTATGGTTTTTTCAGTGAATTTCAAAGGTTTTTTAAATGCTAATTTCTAACTATAACGCCCCTAAAACCTATGGTTTTTTCAGTGAATTTCAAAGGTTTTGTAAATGACAATTTTTAAATGTATTAATTGTTATATTTATTTTTTTGATACTGATTTACTACATTTTTTAAAACTATTTATTTTTAGATATTTTATTTATTAAATTACATTGTAATTACATTATACATTACATTACAAAATATACTTTCTCTGAATGAATTACTTCAGTTTAAATAGTTTGCAAATAGGCAATAGAGTTTTAAGTACATAGTTACAGTTATTGCAATGGGCAACACAATTTCAAACACAATGCAACATTGAGCTGAATGTGAATTTCTAGTTAAATGCAATTAGTTACTTTATGGATTACTTTTCTAACCACAGGACTGGATCCTAGATTCAGTCCTGGGACATCTCCTGTAAACAGTTGAGTAAAAGCGTTTTGGTTACAGTAGTGATTTTTAAGGAATATTATGTATTTTAAAAGTTGACACTTAGAAACTTTTTCACATAGAATCACCAATGTTATCCTATGGGAGGAAATTCACTTAGCAGATAAGTAGTGTTATCGTTACTTTTTCTTACTCAGTGTTGGATCCTGGATCCAGCACTGGTGCATCTCCTGTAAACAGTTGAAAGAATGCATTTAAGTCATACAGGTGATTTTTAAGGAATATTTGTAATTTGTGAAAATCGACACTTTGAAACTTTTCTGCTGAAAACCAGACAATGGATTCCTATGGAAGGAAATATAAGTTACTGGTAAGTACGGTTAGAATTACTTTTCAGGGTCAGTGCTGGGCTAAAGATGCAGCACTGGGTTCTCTCCTGATAACAGGTGAGTAAATCGGAATTCGTAGTTCGGCTGATTTTAGAGGAATATTATAAAGTTCCAAAACTCCACACTTAGAAGAATTTCCAAGTGAAACCAGTCAATGTTAGCCTATGGAAGGAAATTCAAGTTGCTGGTAAGTACGGTTAAAATTACTTTTCAGGATCAGTACTGGGCTGAAAGATGCAGCACTGAGGTCTCTCCTGATAACAGGTGAGTAAATCGGAATCCGTATTTCGGCTGATTTTAGAGGAATATTATAAAGTTCCAAAACTGCACACTTAGAAGAATTTCCAAGTGAAACCAGTCAATGTTAGCCTATGGAAGGAAATTCAAGTTGCTGGTAAGTACGGTTAGAATTACTTTTCAGGACCAGTACTGGGCTGAAAGATGCAGCACTGAGGTCTCTCCTGATAACAGGTGAGTAAATCGGAATTCGTATTTCGGCTGATTTTAGAGGAATATTATAAAGTTTCAAAAATCGACACTTAGAAGAATTTCCAAGTGAAACCAGTCAATGATATCCTATGGAAGGAAATTCAAGTTACTGGTAAGTACGGTTAAAATTACTTTTCAGGATCAGTGCTGGGCTAAAAGATGCAGCACTGGGTTCTCTCCTGATAACAGGTGAGTAAATCGGAATTCGTAGTTCGGCTGATTTTAGAGGAATATTTGCACAATGGTGAAGGGAGGGGCGGGGCCTGAGGTGACATCTGTGCAAACGCGCCCCGTGGCGCGTTTTAAGTTGGGGATTAAGTCCCCTTGAATCATGAGGGTCCCTGGGGCCAACTAGCCCACCAGGAACCTCCAGTATGCGCCAGGGGGCTGCGTTGCAGAGACGTGTACAGAGGCCACACCCCTTTTACACCTCTCTGCAACGCAGCTCTGTGGCGCTTTCTGGACGTACCTGTTGGGCTAGTTGGCCCCCAGGGACCCTCAGGATTGAAGGGGATTTAATTCGCCATCTTAAAACACGCCACGGGGCCTGTTTGCACACATGTCACCTGAAGCCCCGCCCCTCCCTTCACCACTATGCAAACGCGCCCCGTGGCGCGTTTTAAGTTGGGGGATTAAGTCCCCTTGAATCCTGAGGGTCCCTGGAGTCCAACTAGCCCACCATGTACTTCCAAAAGCGCCACAGAGCTGCGTTGCAGAGAGGTGTAAAAGGGGCGTGGCCTCTGTACACCTCTCTGCAACGCAGCTCCCTGGCGCATACTGGAGGTTCCTGGTGGGCTAGTTGGCCCCCAGGGACCCCCAGTATTCAAGGGGAATTACTTCCCCTTCTCAAAACGCGCCAGGGTGCGCGTTTGCAGACTGCTGCAGGGAGGGGCGGGGCCTCCGGCACGATGCCGGTCTTTTTTTTTTTTTGATTGGGAGGGGGCTGCGTGGCTCCCCTTCCCTTGGCCACTTTGGCCCCGGGGACCCCATCCCCCAGGGCCTGAGCATTTTATTTTATTTTTAAATAAAAATAAAAAAACGGGAAGGGGCCGCGTTGCCCCCTTCCCTGGGCCTGTTTTGGCCCCGGGGACCCCATCCCCGGGGCATGCCCTCAATTCTTATTTTTTTAATTTGGAGGGGGCTGCGTGGCCCCCTCCTCAGGCCATTTAAGGCCCTGGGGACCCCATCCCCCGGGCCGGCCTTGCCCTTTTTTTAAAAAATGTTTTATAATTTGGGGAGGGGGCTGCGTGGCCCCCTCCCTGGCCACTTATGGCCCGGGGACCCCATCCCCCGGGGCCTGGCCTCTGGTTGGGGACTGTGGGGGTCCCCAATCCCCCCACAGTCCCAGCCGGCTCCCCGCCTCCTGCGCGAGCCGGCATTGCTTTCCACATGGGGAGCAGCTAACATGCTGCTCCCCATGTGGAAAGCTATTGAGTTTGCATTTTGAAAGAGAGAGCAGGTTTCCTGCTCTCTCTTTCAAAATGCAAACCAAGTTTGCTATGACAGGACGGGAGCCGCGAGGCTCCCATCCTGTCATAGCAAACTACAGTGTCCCGGGGGTAGGCACCCCGGGACACTGCAGGAGCTGGCCCTGGGGGGTGGCGGTCCCCAGGGCCATCAAGGGCTCCAGGAGGGGGGCCACGCGGCCCCCCTCCGATCCAGTGCACAGGAGGTGGGGGTCCGTAACGGACCCCCATATTCAAATCTTTAGTGCCCCGGGGAGGTGGCGGTCCCGGGGCGTGTGGGGAGGCTGGAGCCCCCACACAGGTCAAATTTTTTTTAAAAAGAAGCCCCGGGAGGTGGCGGTCCCCGGGGCAGCGGGAGGGCAAAGAGCCCTCCCGCACCATTATTTTTTAAGCCCGGGGGTGACGGTCCCCGGGGCTTGGGGAGCCTTAGAGGCCCCCACATATTAAAGAAACCCTGCATGCCCCCGGGACTTGGCCCATCCGGGGGCCAATTAACAACGAAGTGCGGGAGACCGCGCTTCGTTTTTTTTTTTTTCTCGGCGGGATCCGCGCACCCTGAGCGCATCCTGCCGATTTAAAAAAAAAGAATGCTTTTTCTGCCCAGGGGTCCTTGTGGGACCCCCTGAGCAGACCTAGGGGTCAGGGTGTTTCTACCCTGCCCCCTTTTGCACTTTGCGCACTTGTTTCTGTCCCTCGGTTCTACCGAGGGACAAAATGGCTGCCAACACTTCCTGATTTGCAGTGTTGACAGCCAATTAGCATGCAGCTCGTGATCTGGAGGGTGCGCGAATCCAACGCGGCCATAGATATATATGTGATTTTCCTTTTGATTTTCTCTGGAACTACTGAACGGATTTACACCATTTAACAAAAAGGGTTCTTTCTGAACCAAGAACTACCTCTTTGCCAAATTTGGTGTAATTCCGTTCAGCAGTTCGGGCTGTAGCCGTGTCTAAAGTTTCCTATGGGAAAATGAATGGGGAAAACACGTTTTGGGACCCCCTTTTTCTCGGCCCCGCTTGACGAATCACCCCGAAACTTTCAGGGTAGGAGCGGACCGGAGCGGGCCATAAAGTTTGAAAATTTCGCGAAGATTCGTCAACCGGCAAGAGAGTTATTTCAAATAGAATGTCGCAGATTTCCTATGGAAAATAGGTCCTAACTATAACTATCTACTGGCGACCGCCAGTAGATAATATATATATATATATATAATCTACTGGCGACCGCCAGTAGATAATATATATATATATATATTCACTGAAAAAACCATAGGTTTTAGGGACAGTTATAGTTAGTTGGACATTTCACTCGTACAAAACAATAGAAATTCCCCCGTTATAGTTAGTTCAGCTAACTATAACTCGCGCCACCGCAATGCACTGCTGATTACGTCACATATTACATCACTCATGACATGGTCAGTGACATCACTGATGACATCACTGATGACATCTCAAATGACATCACTGATGACATCACTGATGACATCATCCAGTGACTGTGTGTTTCTGTAAAGTTTAAATATGTTTAATATATATAGGGAAAGGCGTATTGAAGAATGAGTGGGTGTATAAGTGTCTGAATGGATGATTTAGTACGTGAGTGACTGACTCTACCAGTGAGGGATTAAATGTATCTTACTGAATGCATGGGTTAGTGACTAAACTGTGTGAATGTCTGTATCCGTCTGTCTGTTGGTTTGTAAGCGGCTGCATGGCTTTCTGAATAGCTACATGAGTGTCTACATGGGTTATTGATTGATTGTCTGAGTATCTGTATGGGTGCCTGAGTGTTTGTGTGGGTGGGGTGTGTGTGACTCTGTGCATAGATGTGTGAGTTGGTGATTCACTGGGTGCATGGTTTCAAGAGTGCATCTGTGATGGACTGTATGGGTGGGTGAGTGTGTGTATGGGTGTGTTAGTGATTGAATGTATATCTCAGTGGTACATGTGTGAGTAACTACATATGTGAAAGGCAGTATATATGTGTGTTGGAGTATATAAATGGCTATAAGTGAGAGTGTGTGATTGTGAGAGTGGCTGTATGGATGAGTGTGTACTTGTATCAGTGATTGTATAAGAGCGTAAGAATGTGCTAGTATTTGTATGAGTAAGTGAGCTGGTGTGTGTATAACTGTATAGGTGAGTAAATGGGTGTGTGATTAAGTTTTTTGCATGACTGACTAGGTGTGTGAATACCTCTATGGATGAGTGGCGGTGTGTGAGTGTTTATATAGGTGTATGAGTGCATATGATAGTCCTGTACTGAGTGACTAAGTATGAGTGACTGTACGGGTGAGTGAGTGGATGTGTGTGTAGACCTAAGAATCAGTGAGTGGGTATGTAGTTTTTGGTGTTGGAGTGTCTATGGTTTTGAGAATGGCAGTCTGTAATTTAGAGTGGGTGTATCAAAAGTTATATTAGGGTGTGAGAAGATGCATGAAATTATCACATGGATGATGTCATCAGTGATGTCATTTGAGATGTCATCAGTGATGTCATCAGTGATGTCACTGACCATGTCATGAGTGATGTAATATGTGACGTCATCAGCAGTGCATTGCGGGGCGCGAGTTATAGTTAGCTGAACTAACTATAACGGGGAATTTCTATGGTTTTGTACGAGTGAAATGTCCAACTAACTATAACTGTCCCTAAAACCTATGTTTTTTTCAGTGAATTTCAAAGGTTTTTTAAATGCTAATTTCTAACTATAACGTGCCTGAAACCTATGATTTTTTAAGTGAATTTCAAAGGTTTTTTTAAATGCTAGTTTCTAACTATGCCTACAGCGGTAGGACATGTGAAGAAAGAAGAAAAAACGCACAGAAAGAAGCAAAAGATGTGCAGAAAGAACCAACAGAGGAGCAGAAAGAGGCGTTGTTGCAAAATCATCCTGTGCCCACAACTTTTTCAGACGGGTACTGGTGGTAACTGACTCTGACTAACCAGAGCCAGTGCTATGCTAAAAGACACTTAGAATACAGTGAAAACACCTACATACACTAGGGAACACTATGCGTTGGGGTACCCCTGTGATTAGCATGACCTCCTCTGCAAGTCCCTAGTACATAATAGGGCAGGGGGATTAAAACTACCTCTTAAAACGCGCTACAGGGCGCGTTTGCACAGTGGTGAAGGGAGGGGGGCCTGAGGTGACATGTGTGCAAACGCACCCCGTGGCGCGTTTTAAGTTGCGGGATTAAGTCCCCTTGAATTCTGAGGGTCCCTGGGGCCCAACTAGCCCCCAGGTACCTACAGTTAGGACCACAGAGCTGAGTTGCAGAGAGGCGTTCCGAGGCCACGCACCTTTTTCACCTCTCTGCAACGCAACTCTGTTGTGCTTACTGAAGGTACCTGGTGGGCTAGTTGGCCCCAGGGTCCCTCAGGATTCAAAGGGAATTAATTCCCCAACTTAAAACGCACCACAGGGCGTGTTTGCGTACATGTCACCTGAGGCCCCGCCCCTCCCATCACCACTGTGCAAACGCGCCCCGTGGTGCGTTTTAAGTTGGGGGATTAGGTCACCTTGAATCCTGAGGGTCCCTGGGGCCCAACTAGCCCACTAGGTACTTCCAGTAAGCACCACAGGCCTGCGTTGCAACGCCTGTAACAAATTGTGCAGTTGTGTTTAGGTAGTGAAGAGGGTCGTGCTGGGGTAGTGTTTTAGGGTTTAGGGTAGTGCAGTGGTGTTTGTGTAGTGTAGGGGGTAGTGTTTTAGGGTTTAGGGTAGTGCAGTGGTCTTTGTGTAGTGTAGGAGGTCGTCGTTTAGGGTTTAGGGTAGTGCAGTGGTCTTTGGGTAGTGTAGGGAGTCGTGCGGGGGTAGTGTTTTAGGGTTTAGGGTAGTGTAGGGGTCATGCAGGGGGTAGTGTTTTAGGGATTAGGGTAGTGCATTGGTGTTTGTGTAGTGTAGGGGTCATGCGGGGGTAGTGTTTTAGGGTTTAGGGCAGTGCAGTGGTGTTTGGGTAGTGTAGGGGGTCGTGCTGGGGGAGTGTTTTAGGGTTTAGGGCAGTGCAGTGGTGTTTGGGTAGTGTAGGGGGTCATGCTGGGGGAGTGTTTTAGGGTTTAGGGCAGTGCAGTGGTGTTCGGGTAGTGTAGGGGGTCGTGCTGGGGGAGTGTTTGAGGGTTTAGGGCAGTGCAGACGTGTTCGGGTAGTGTAGGGGTTGTGCTGGGGGTAGTATTTTAGGGTTTAGGGTAGTGCAGTGGTGTTCGGGTAGTGTAGGGGGTCGTGCTGGGGGTAGTGTTCTAGGGTTTAGGGCAGTGCAGTGGTGTTTGGGCAGTGTAGGGGGTAATGCTGGGGGTGGTGTTTTAGGGTTTAGGGCAGTGCAGTGGTGTTTGGGCAGTGTAGGGGGTCGTGCTGGGGGTGGTGTTTCAGGGTTTAGGGCAGTGCAGTGGTGTTCGGGCAGTGTAGGGGGTGGTGTTTCAGGGTTTAGGGCAGTGCAGTGGTGTTTGGGCAGTGTAGGGGGTCGTGCAGGGGGTGGTGTTTCAGGGTTTAGGGCAGTGGTGTTCGGGCAGTGTAGGGGGTCGTGCTGGGGTGGTGTTTCAGGGTTTGGGGCAGTGCAGTGGTGTTTGAGCAGTAAAGGGGTCGTGCTGGGGGTGGTGTTTCAGGGTTTAGGGCAGTGCAGTGGTGCTCGGGCAGTGTAGGGGCGGTGCAGGGGTGGTGTTTCAGGGTTTAGGGCAGTGCAGTGGTGTTCGGGCAGTGTAGGGGGTCATGCAGGGGGTGGTGTTTCAGGGTTTAGGGCAGTGCAGTGGTGTTCGGGCAGTGTAGGGGGTCGTGCTGGGGCTGGTGTTTCAGGGTTTAGGGCAGTGCAGTGGTGTTCGGGCAGTGTAGGGGGTTGTGCTGGGGCTGGTGTTTCAGGGTTTAGGGCAGTGCAGTGGTGTTCGGGCAGTGTAGGGGGTCATGCTGGGGCTGGTGTTTCAGGGTTTAGGGCAGTGCAGTGGTGTTCAGGCAGTGTAGGGGGTCTTGCTTGGGCTGGTGTTTCAGAGTCTAGGGCAGTGCAGTGGTGTTCGGGCAGTGTAGGGGTCTTGCTGGGGCTGGTGTTTCAGGGTTTAGGGCAGTGCAGTGGTGTTCGGGCAGTGTAGGGGGTTGTGCTGGGGGTGGTGTTTCAGGGTTTAGGGCAGTGCAGTGGTGTTCGGGCAGTGTAGAGGGTCGTGCTGGGGCTAGTGTTTCAGGATTTAGGGCAGAGCAATGGTGTTCAGGCAGTGTAGGGGTTTTGCTGGAGGTGGTGTTTCAGGGTTTAGGGCAGTGCAGTGGGGTTCGTGCAGTGTATGGGGTGGTGTTTCAGGGTTTAGGGCAGTGGTGTTCAGGCAGTGTAGGGGGTCTTGCTGGGGTTGATGCCTAGCAACAATGCAACTGAACCCAGCCACAACTAG
>CAWUFW010027695.1:0-25439 GCA_963921515.1 Calotriton arnoldi
GGGCCGATTCCGATCTCGGTCGGAGGCGCACCCAATACTATTCGGTCGGGAAAAAGCCATGCGAAAGCCAGTTTCCCGACCGATCCGTACAGTACACCGAACGAGCAAGTACGATGCGCACAACAGCAAAAATCCCGGCCGAGCCGTACTCACCCAAACCAGGTCCTGTTCTCCGACCGAGGCGAATCCGGAAACGCCGAATCGAGTCGCACGGAAGGGAAAATGCAGCCCCGTCCGGCCGGACAAGTACGATGCGCTTCCGCACGCGCCGAACCCGCCGCTACGCACGGCACGTCAAAGCATCCGGGAGAGGCGCACATAAGCTCCGAATCGCGCCACAACACGATCCACGGCTACGAGACGAACACAGCACCGACGAGGACGACGCGAAGCGACGAGGATGAAGCCAAGCGACGAGGACGACGCGAAGCAACGAGAAGGACGAACGACACGAACCAACCATGAATCCCTTCGTCCCGATCATACCAATATTCTACATCTACTACCGGAACAGGCACGGACGCGTACGGCGCAGAAGGTAAGTCAGACACCAACCACAAAACACATACAACACGTACACGACACATCACACACATACACTGGGAATCTGAATATACTTACACCAGCAACAGCAGCACCATAGGGGCGGGATGCCCATCACCAATGCCACATATGCACACAGGGGCCTGAATGCGCGCCACCACCCCAACCCAGGGGGCTGGATGCCAACCACCCTCAACCAGGGGGCAGGATGCCCACCACTACTACCACCCTCACCCAGGGGGCAGGATGCCCACCACTACTACCACCCTTAGCCAGGGGGCTGGATGCCCTACCACCACCCTTAGCCAGGGGGCTGGATGCCTACCACTACTACCACCCCACCCAGGGGGCAGGATGCCTACCACTACTACCACCCTCACCCAGGGGGGCAGGATGCCCACCACTACTACCACCCTCACCCAGGGGGGCAGGATGCCCACCACTACTACCACCCTTAGCCAGGGGGCAGGATGCCTACCACTACTACCACCCTCACCCAGGGGGGCAGGATGCCCACCACTACTACCACCCTTAGCCAGGGGGCAGGATGCCCACCACTACTACCACCCTTAGCCAGGGGGGCTGGATGCCTACCACTACTACCACCCTCAGCCAGGGGGCTGGATGCCCACCACTACTACCACCCTCAGCCAGGGGGGCAGGATGCCTACCACTACTACCACCCTCAGCCAGGGGGCAGGATGCCCACCACTACTACCACCCTTAGCCAGGGGGCTGGATGCCTACCACTACTACCACCCTTAGCCAGGGGGGCTGGATGCCTACCACTACTACCACCCTCAGCCAGGGGGGCAGGATGCCTACCACTACTACCACCCTCACCCAGGGGGCAGGATGCCCACCACTACTACCACCCTTAGCCAGGGGGGCTGGATGCCTACCACTACTACCACCCTCAACCAGGGGGGCAGGATGCCTACCACTACTACCACCCTCAGCCAGGGGGCAGGATGCCCACCACTACTACCACCCTTAGCCAGGGGGCTGGATGCCTACCACTACTACCACCCTTAGCCAGGGGGCTGGATGCTCTACCACTACTACCACCCTCACCCAGGGGGCAGGATGCCCACCACTACTACCACCCTCACCCAGGGGGCAGGATGCCCACCACTACTACCACCCTTAGCCAGGGGGCTGGATGCCTACCACTACTACCACCCTCAACCAGGGGGCAGGATGCCTACCACTACTACCACCCTCACCCAGGGGGCAGGATGCCCACCACTACTACCACCCTTAGCCAGGGGGGCTGGATGCCCACCACTACTACCACCCTTAGCCAGGGGGCAGGATGCCTACCACTACTACCACCTCAACCAGGGGGCAGGATGCCTACCACTACTACCACCCTCAGCCAGGGGGCAGGATGCCCACCACTACTACCACCCTCAGCCAGGGGGCAGGATGCCTACCACTACTACCACCCTTAGCCAGGGGGCAGGATGCCCACCACTACTACCACCCTTAGCCAGGGGGGCTGGATGCCTACCACCACCCTTAGCCAGGGGGCTGGATGCCTACCACTACTACCACCCTCACCCAGGGGGCAGGATGCCTACCACTACTACCACCCTCACCCAGGGGGCAGGATGCCCACCACTACTACCACCCTTAGCCAGGGGGCTGGATGCCTACCACTACTACCACCCTCAGCCAGGGGGCAGGATGCCCACCACTACTACCACCCTTAGCCAGGGGGCAGGATGCCCACCACTACTACCACCCTTAGCCAGGGGGGCTGGATGCCTCACCACTACCACTACCTCCCACGCCAGGGGGCTGGATGCCTACCACTACTACCACCCTCACCCAGGGGGGCAGGATGCCCACCACTACTACCACCCTTAGCCAGGGGGCTGGATGCCTACCACTACTACCACCCTCAACCAGGGGGCAGGATGCCTACCACTACTACCACCCTCACCCAGGGGGCAGGATGCCCACCACTACTACCACCCTTAGCCAGGGGGGCTGGATGCCTCACCACCACCCTTAGCCAGGGGGCTGGATGCCTACCACTACTACCACCCTCAACCAGGGGGCAGGATGCCTACCACTACTACCACCCTCACCCAGGGGGCAGGATGCCCACCACTACTACCACCCTTAGCCAGGGGGTGCCAGATGCCCACCACTACCACCCTTAGCCAGGGGGCAGGATGCCCACCACTACTACCACCCTTAGCCAGGGGGCTGGATGCCTACCACCACCCTTAGCCAGGGGGCTGGATGCCTACCACTACTACCACCCCCACTCATAGGATGGACAATGCATGACACAACAAGCACACCACAACCTAGGGAATGCAAGATTAAGACATCCCCCACCACCATGACAAGCGTGTGAGCAGGCTGTGTCAAATGCCTACAACACCGAACATGACATTGAACATACAATGTGACCCCCTAGCACATGTGCCACACATATATGTGTGTGGCACCCACAATGCAAGCAGCCCATGACCATTGTGGCAATGGGGCCTAAACCCCCATCATCACAGTGACCAAAAGGCAAGTGTGGGGTCCATAGCTGAAGCACATTTTGACCATTGTGGCAATGGGGCCTAAACCCCCATCATCACAGTGACCAAAAGGTAAGTGTGGGGTCCATAGCTGAAGCACAGTTTGACCATTGTGGCAATGGGGTCTAAACCCCCATCATCACAGTGACCAAAAGGCAAGTGTGGGGTCCATAGCTGAAGCACATTTTGACCATTGTGGCAATGGGGTCTACACCCTCATCATCACAGTGACCAAAAGGTAATTGTTGACAAAGAAAGAGCTGCAACTGCCAAACTGCATGGATCATTCCTGGTCACAGAACCAAAACTCATCTGTGGCAAAGTAGTGTATGTGTCCCATTGCAACATAAATTGGGGGAGCCAAATACTGCAGTGCAAATGAAACATTCCTTTGGCCATGTGCAGACAAACAACACCCATGGTGGCTGAGACCGTCAACAGTCATCAATGACACAATGACAGAAGTGACCATCAGAATGCAGAACCACATATTTGCACCAATGGGCACACAAATGCAGATACCCTGTGGAGACAGCAGATGTGAGGTGAACAGATACCATACCATGGCAGCAATGGGACACACAAACCATGATCACTGTGCTGACCGATGACCTAGGAGTCCCAGGGACAGCAGGGGAAACACACCAAACAACATACAGCCAATGGCACACCCAAGATATGCCAATGCAGTGGTGCAGATGCACAAACACAAACAGGCAGACCAACACTGTCATCATACACAGCAGGTGAGGGGTGGGGGTGCCATTGTCCCCAGGCAACAACACAACACATGAGGAGAGCTGAATACCAATCATACAGATGTGCATACACTGCCACACTAAGGTAACTCATGGATCCAAATCCCTATGTGGGCAAGCAGGCATTGACAGGTGAGAGGGAGCACAAAACACACATGTCACACAGGCACGTAGGAACAACAACTGACACAGCAAGTCACAGACACACCACAGCACCACCCCCAGGGCCCCCACAATGTGGTGACCCTGGGCTGAAGAAAAATACCACTGTGATGACAAAGCTAAATGTCGTTCACACTGTGAACTACAGTCAGGTGTCCTGAGCAACTAACTACCATCACACCTACACAAGCACAAATCAATCAGCATGGCCAGTAAGCCAAGGCCAACATGGAGGCAGGGGACTAGCCGGGCAACAACTCTCATCTGCACACACTCAACACCACACCCTCGACCTCCAACAATGTGCAGCAGTGAAGTACACATGCACTGGTGACATTGCACATGCACCCATTACTATTCCAGGGTGGTGGGTGGGAACCAAGGTGTAGAAACACATCACACATGGACACTCAACAAGACTCCTGAATGTCTGACACACTGCACACTACGCTGTACATGGACATGACGGCAATACCACACCGACCAATGGGATCCCAGCCACAGTCACACACCAATGAAGAAACCAAGGTCACCCACAAAGAACACACATAGACAACAACCAACATTGCAGCCCGGACCCTAAGGAGTGCCAGCAGTCACACACACAACGTGTCACAATCACTGAAAGATAACACAAACTGGAAATCACATGACAGGGGCAAACAACAAGTGCCAAAGGGAAACCTGATCAGGACCCATCTGCGTCAGCACACAAACTCTGCCCTGACAGCAAACACACCTATGGGTGACACCCTGATGACCAGTAATGTGCCATGCACCCACATCACAGAGAACACAGGGAGAAGACTTTGGGGGAACATAGCTCAAGTCAGCAAGCATCACAAACAGGTACAACACTAGGGATCACAGCATGCGCAGATGAATGGAAGTGAACACACAGACATGCACATACAACACACACCTTGGGCGCAGGCAATGTCACACGTGTACACACTGCCATGAGGGGACTCCACTCCTGTGTGAGGAAAGCTGTGCCATATGTTGCCTCAGTAGGGCCCCATCATGTCAGCTGAGCACTTGGTCACACAATCAACAATTAGCACCAAATGAGGGCTCCCATCACATCAGCCTGGTCATGGATGTGCCAACGGAATCATCAGCACAGATCCAACACACTTGTATAGCAATGTTGCACTGACTACATCGGATGAGTCCCTCCCCATTGATGCCCAAACCTGCATGTCCACTGGAGATGGCAACACGGTCAGGGAAGTAGACAAATGCAACGATGGCAGGCACAACAGATGTGCAGGGGTGGAAGCCACAGATGTGAAATTGCCAATGTAAGTAGGAAACCCATTGCCAAATACTGAACACATGACACCCTCAGATGCTGCTATTGATGACATGGATACACCACATGATAGGACACATTCCCCCTGGACCACATGGGTTCCTGCACAGTAACACTTCATAATCATGAGACCAGATATCACCATCACTGCAGCAAGGGCATGGTTAGCTGCACCAACAACATGTACATCTGAAGCATGAGCACTAGAGAAAAGAAAGTTGCTTTATTCAGCATATGTGTTGAGGCCAAACGAAGTCCTGAAAAAGAGCAAAGGCCAATGGCCAGTCCATTGTCAAAGTTCAAACAGGGTGACACTGGCAGATGTCACCCTACGCATGCCTGCACAATACCAGGGACAATCCACTAGGAGGGGCAACCGGGGGCAGGCCAGGCACCGCAGGGACAGGATCAGGGCTCACCAGGGGAGTCAGGGAAGGGGTGGTGGGTGCTGGAGAGCCACTGACAACTGCAGTGGAGGTGTCTGACATGGTGTGTGCCGGCACAACTGGGGGCATGACACAGATGTCGTGGGTGCCGGCACAACTGCAGTGGACCCTGCAGATGGGGTGGACAGGTCCGCCACTGCAGTGCCCAAGTCAGACAGGGCGGTAGTGGACTCCACTGCAGTGCCTACCTCCAGGGAGGAGAATGGGGAACAGGCAAGGTGGGTTGGACAGAGGGGGAGGACACCCTCACCACATCAGTGGCACAGACAAGCGCAGCGGGGGGTGTGGTGCTGGGAGAGCAAGTGGCAGGGGAGAAGGCCGGAGCATCTTGGGGATGGTATATCTGTGGGTGGGGGAACCTGGGGCAGGGTGTGGTGGGGGCACCTGTGCAGTGGGGGCCTGAGGGATGGAGGACGGAGACCTTGTGCCTGAGCTGCAGGGCGGTGGCGGGGTCTTGCTCTTAGCACTCCGGGGGACTTGCGGGTGGGGGCCTCAGTCCGTCTGCGCCTGGGGGAGGGTGTCCGGGGCGAGGGGCACTCTGCTCCGTGTGGGTGGGCTTCCTCTTCCCCGGGATGCTGGAGCAGCTTCATCGGTGGGGAAGAGGCCGAGGTCACAGAGGAAGAGCTGCTGTGACTTTGGGGTTGCAGGTGAGGCAAGGGAGGGTGCTTTGGAGGGAGAGGGAACTGAGGACTGCGCAGTGCATGTGGATGCGTGTGTGTGTTCCAGGGCCCCATCCCCTGTGAGTCTGGCTTCAGTCCCCTGAATGTGCTTGCGTGTGCGTTTGTCATTGGCGTGTGTGTCAGTGTGCTGGATGTGTGTGTGCTGGTGTGTGCCAGTGTGTGTGTGCCTGGGATGGGTAAGGTGCTGGGGAGTGTGGATGGAGCAAAGGCAGGAGGGGTGAGGGACCGTTTGAGGAGGGACACTGCTGCCGTCAGGGAGGAGTCCATGGACCTATTGCCCCTCTGTAGGTCAGACATGCCCGATGAGATGCCCTCCATGAACGACACCAGCTGAGTCAACAGCGCGGTGTGCGCATGGAGGACACTCAGCATGGCTGTCTGCCCTACATGGAGCTGGCGAAGGAGGTACACAGACTCCTCACTCAGGGCAGCAGGGGACACAGGGGCAGGGGGTGCGGTGCCTGGCCCAAAGGAGACACGCTCCCGGACATGGGAGCCTCCACGGACCTGGGGAATGGGAGCCAATGGGAGGGCGGTGGTGGTGCTGGTGGTGGCGGGGACAGCAACACTAGCTGGGGTGTGGTGGCTGCTGACACCCGCCTCCACAAGGGAGTCATCCTCCGAGTTGCTCTGGTCCTCAGCTGAGGTGGATGCTGCTGAGGACTCCTCGGTGTGGCTCCCTCGCCCTCCGTGCCACTGGGTCCCTCCGACCACTCCTCGGCTGCTGACCCAGTCTGGCTCTCCGGCTCCTCCTGGTCCGTGGAGCTGTCCCCTTCCGTGGCCGTGGATGTATCTGCAAACAATGGGGAAACAGACAGACATCAGTCACCTGCACATAACGCACACACCACTGTGAGCACAGCACATCACAGAGCAAGCCCTGGCATCATTAGTTGTACATTGCTAAAAGTGCACTAATTGAACAGGAGAAGTCAATTGTCAGTCTGATGCCAAGCATGGCACTCACATCCCACATGGCCTTGCACCCATCTGTCTGGTGTCTGTTGGATTGCAACACCCCAGTGTTGACACATGCACCAAGTACACAGTAGTTGGACAGTGCAGAGGACACGGTGTGGACACATCACAGCTCTTGCCACTGAGTCAGTACAGGTTTACGGATGTAAGGGATGCCCAGAGTCAAATAGGAAATGCATGTGATGCATACCAGCGACAGACACCATGATGCACCCATGTCCTGATAGCCAGCGCCACTATGGTGTGCATGTAGCACATGTCACTCCCCTGCAGGATCACCAATCAGTAGACACATGCCATGGCGGAGGCATGACTGCAAAGTCATACATCACTGTCTCAGTGATGTATGACTTTGCAGCCAGACAACAACACTCTGCACTGTGTCACAATAGTAGGTCATGGGGAATGCAAGTCCTGGAGCTGCACAAGTGCACATGTACATCCCCCACAACACATCCTCTTAACCCTCATCTGTCCAGGTCATACCTATTGGACATATGGGAGACCTGTGACACTACCCTACATGTCAGAATACAGGCATTGTGTAAGCAATGGACCCACCCATGATGCCCACCACAGAGTCAGGGAAACAGATGCTGTCTCCCACCTTGAGTCAAGCAAAACTGCAAGGACACAGTCCTAAGTGACAGAATTCCCTGCATGTAAGGGCCACACCTGGGTATCAGATGAGGAGTGGGCAGTGCACAATAGAGGGACATGGCTCCTGGACAACATGACTGCTGTACTGTGGCAGTTCAACCTGGCCCGAGGAGGGCACATAACATGTTAGACAGAGTACACAGTGCAGTCTTTGACTCACCCCCTCCTTGCTGCTCTCTGGCCTTCAGCTGCCCATCCAGGTCTGGAAAGACCACCGCCAGGATCCTGAGCATGTGGGGGTCAGGGTCCGTGTTCCGCCCTCCTGCGAGGAGGCGACAGCTTCAGCTGGATCGCGGAGCCCAGCCTGGAATGGCCACCTTCTTGGCAGCGCTTACTAATGACGATATTCGACAGACTAAGGCTTTCTGATAAGGCACCTGTTGTGATGACAAGTGATATGACACACATATCGTGCATGACACAGCTGCATAAGGGACAAAATGCGCAACATAGGCAATTACCCAGTAGCGCCTCCAGGTCACATGGTATCATAGCAATGGGAGTAAAACCTCGTGCCCGGGCACTACCACGCACCACTCTCCAGTATCACTACACCCATGGGGGTGACTAGCCAGTGGTGCTGACTCAGCCTGTTAAAATGCACAGAAAGTGCACAGACACCACTCAGCCTGGTGTCTCATAGGCTACTAGCCAACGTGGAAGTGAACCAGGGGCCTGGTTTTCTTCAAGGCTGAGGTTGCCACTCTTCCACGTCGCGCCAGCAGGTGTCCGTGGTGCAGAAGACGCAGCGCGGATGTCGTCCCGTAGCGCAGGCGCTCGAACACGCTGTCATGGCGTGCTGGCAGATACTGTCCAGTCCAGCGATAGTCCGCTGCAATTTCGAACTGGCCAATCCATCGGCCGCTGCTGGTCAGTCATTCACAGCAATCCTTCAAATCTTCACCAGCGACATACAGCGATTTCAGTAAACATTGTTCAGGGTGATCACTGGATTTGCGCACCGATTTCGTCATTCGTGGTCGCGTTCCAATGGCGCGCACGATCGCCCATTAGCTGTACACGCGCACGCACGCGCAGTTACTGGAAAGTTAATGTCGCCGAATACTCGCCATCGGTTACTGAATGCAATGGCCGCAGCCGAGGCACCGATCGGTTCATTGCCGTTCAACGCATAGGTGGCGCACCAAGATTACTGGAACGGCGGCCTGCCTGAGGTCGGGTGTTCAGCCGCTAGTCAATACTTATGGCAGGGGTGGCATAGACCCCGTGACACAAAAATAATGCCTGGAGTGGCACCTATGTCGAACGAATGATCGCAAGATATTCGCTATCATTGCTGAAAGTACGATTGTAATGAGAGCACCATCGGCCCATTGCCAACACGCGCATTAAGGGTTAACGCTGCACCAAGATCATTACTGACCGGCGCACCGATCGGGCCCATAGTACACGCATCACTGTACATGTGACCGGCATAAGCATGCCACCAAGATAGCCATTAGATAATCCCAGGGGAGCAGGGGCAATATCTACACAGGCCTATAGCCTGTCCAAGCGGTAAGGCCGCATCTTCTTATTGTGTATGTTAGCCTGTAGGAAACACCCGTGGGCAATAGGTAGCTGTGCATCGTACTAGTGGTGTTACAAGATCACTGTGATGCAATCCAGTTCATAATCTGCATGTGCCATGAGACCAAGATTCACAGTGGTGTTTGTGAGGTCATGTACTGATCAAGTGAGTGGGATCGTATGTGCCAGGTGTCCCAGTACTGGAGGATGTTCTCCACAATCTTGCATGTAGTGCTTTAATGTCTCTGATTTCATGTGCATCAGCATAATATAAACCACGCCAGGTGCATGATTAGCGCCAGGCGTGTGTGGAACACAGACGCTCCTGCCATGGTAAAATGCCCGTGGGGTCATGCCTTGCTTGCTGGTAATACGACCCAGGTGATGCCAAATTCATGGTATCAGGTCCCAAAGTTTCCACGTTAGCTGGTGTTCGGGCATTCACCAATATACTGGGGAGGGCATCACGATATCTCACGGTGCCAATCTGGGGACAATGATGCCACCAATCGCGAGATTTTACTGCCGAGCAATATAGT
Source organism: Calotriton arnoldi (assembly GCA_963921515.1). Lineage (NCBI taxonomy): Eukaryota > Metazoa > Chordata > Amphibia > Caudata > Salamandridae > Calotriton > Calotriton arnoldi. The sequence continues at coordinate 10,158 of CAWUFW010027695.1, forward strand.
TTCCAACATTCTGTAATAAGCCAATATGATGATATGTACTCCACCCACGCATATGGGGTGACTGACTTTATTTTCCAAGTTCTGTCAAGCTTCCTCACAACACGTTACCTCAGAAATTCGGCAACGAGGAACGGGAGACCGATACGGTATACCAGGCAGATCTGGCAGTGAGCCAACCCCACACGCTTGGTCGTACTTAGCGCCCAAAAAGGTAGCCTCACATTCTGTCATCGTGTGGCCTTCCGGGGTCATACTGGAGAAATAGTGGTGGAGTCACAGACGTCGCATGCCTCGGGCGAGCCTTGGCTGTGGGCCGCCAGCCTCTCCTGTAAACAATTGTTTCTAGACGCACCACACCGACGGAAGAAGTATTCACCTGGGAGACCCAGGCCGCTGCTCCGGGACACATGTGAGCGGGCCATTGCAGGAGAAATTGCGGTACCCAAAGGCCACTGCCGGGTCGATGCCCGGCGGCGTGTCTCTTGCAAAGACGAAACATCAAAAATTACTCGTTCACCAAGATCGCCTTTGTGATGAGTTAAGTTGATGGAGTAACAGATGGATGTGGCGTCTGATATCGGCTGACTTCAGTTATTGTGTGATCATCTGAGGCTTCATTCTGTGCCGCTAAACCAGAAGTGACTGATCGAATACGCGGCCAGCCGATCACCGTGGTGATAGTTCCGCCAGACGCCGCTAGCCGAGCACGGTCGATCGCGATTACGATCTTGTTCTCGAAGAGCGCTTCCGCCTGCCTGGGATCGCGACCGAAATTTCCCGCGGTAGTGGGGCGATTATCGTCGCCTGCTGCATGTCTACTGTACTCAGCAGGTTGCCTCCGATCTCTGGCTTCGAGCGACGCCAGTGACGATGATGATTGGTGATTTGCGCTAGCAGCTCAACACCGTCTCCCAGCTGAGATCCCGAGTCGGCGTAATGATGTTATCGGTACGAGGCGGCCTGGCGCCGTTCAGCGTCCATGGGCCAGATGCGCCGCGCAGATGTGGCAGGTGTGGGCTGTAACAGTAACATAAGGCCTTGTGTCATGTAGCCAGCATTTATGTTTTGCTGTTCAGCCTGTAATGCACATGGATTGTGCAAACATATTCACAGGTGGGCTGTGACAGCCTAGACCAAACACTGATTAGCCATCCAGGCTGTGCATGTTGTAAATTTCAGAGGCGCCACACCCACGTGACTTCCTTCAGCTGCTGATCTGTCGTGGATTACCTGGGCTCGGGCGGTGCTGCTAGCTGCAACCGGTGGAATAACTCAGCCACTTTGTGATGTGCGTTAAATGGTCACACACGCCATTTGCTACCGTACTCGTGGCTACCGCGGCACCAGATCGCAATCGCCTTCCGGTACCATCAGCGTAGGCACGAGTCAGATGGCTCAGGTGTATGTTGCGTCTCCAAGGTGGCCGCCGTTCGTATCACACCCGTGTTAACGCAGTTGCAGTCGCATACACATTTCTGTCATCATCCATAATTCACGCCAAATCGCCCACTATGGTATTAAAGGGCCTACATGGTGCCAGATGCTGCGCCAATGAATCTGCGGCTCGCCTCAGATTTAGTCAGGTCCAGGCAGATCCCAGTACGGGTCACTGCCGTCCGACACATTGTTCCAATATACTTCATGCACGGAAGAGCCGCTCATCAACAGGCAGCCCGTGCACAGCAGCAAAATCCGCGAACAGTTCGCCTCTGGGAAGGCCAGTCATCAGCCCACCCTCCTGGGCTAGAGAGCTGCAGGTGCATTTTCCCGCCAGAAACTCCAGTAGCTCGGATTGTTGCTGCTCATCTGGCGAGGCATTGTGTGCTGTCTCTGCACACGTGTCATCCATGTACTGTGATTTCACGGTCATGTGTTCACGCGGAACCACACGCGAGGTGACTTCCACCCTGCACTACGTGGTCTGCATTGCCAGCCGTTTGGTCTCTGAGAGTTCCCGCGGGCTCGAGCTCCCGGTGCTGACTGAGATCAGCCATGCGCAGCCAGCCGTGGGTCTCATGCACACCAAAGCTAACGCTCGCATATCTTTTCCTCAATTCTTCCACCGTCGTAGCAGTGTATGCTGCACGCGCCATAGAGACCCGGTCTCAATCTTCTAGCCGGCGGCAGGTCCCGCCGTCCAGGTCACGCGCTTGCGCCAGCCCCTATTCTGTGTCCATTATGAAGGCACAGCCGCACAGACTGAGCTGCAGCTGGTATCCTGCTCGGCGAGCATTACTCAGGCATCGATGCGCCAGGTTCGCCACCAGTGAGTATCAGAGGCCGCACGGCGAGCCGCATCCTTCTGAGCTGTATCAGATCGCGCCTGCCGCCGTGTCCCTAGTCATCACCCGCTTTGTGAGACACAAACACAAGGGTCGGCGCTTGCAGTGTCGCGGCTGACACCACTGACTGTTGTGACCAGGTTCGCGTGGCCCGCCATACCGTAATAGTTCTAGTCGCCATCAGCCGATACTGGCGTGGCACATCGTCCCGTGAAAGATCGGGCATTTCATGGCCTTCTGGGGTGAATATCGGCCCGCACTGATTTGGCTGAAGGTAATCCCTCCTCGCCTCACCCACCACCCACATCCCAACATACGCAGCTGCAGGCCGTGGTGAGTAGCCAGGATAAACCTGCTGTTAACGTACTTCACAGTGGCTAGTGTCAGCCATCTTGTGAAATTCTCTCCACTCCCAGATGTGAGCATTGCTCAGGGCGCGGGAATGGCTGAAGTGTTTGTGACTGCTCATCATGTTATTGCCCACTTCAGTGACTCAGCGCTTCCTTACCAGTTTCAAGGCTGGCTGTGCCGACAGGAGGTTGGAGTGCACAACCCTGGTAGTTTAAGAGTCCCAAGAACTTCCTGTGTTTCACCAACAGGTAGTGGTGATCTGCGGATGCACATCAGGTGCAGTACTGTACAGGTTGGGGGTGCGCCGCCAGCGCCGTGCCCTCTGCCCAGCCATTCGGGAACAAAGTGCTTCGTGACTGCAGGTCATTGTCCAGGATCGTCAGTCGCTGGAACCCCGCCAGCCTCCAGTCATGGACAGCCAGCGTTGTGGTCTGTGCTCCCCACGTGCAAGGTGTCAGCCATCTCTGGGTGAGTCCTCCTCCACTCCCGTGATGCAGCATGGTTCAAATGTTGTGGGGGTGCATATGTTCAGACTTCACGCTCTCACTCCTATCTCTCTTCCTCAGCATGCCTATGCTCTTCCTTTTGATTGTTTCTCAAGATGGCTGGTCTCGGCAAGTCGCCTACAAGAGCAGCATCCTCAGCCAATACCGCCAGGTGGGGCCTCGCGGGGATCCGTGCCAGGAGGTGACGGCCAGTGGTACTGAGCCAGCCAAGTGAGCTGGCGACTGCATCAGTTCCCTCTCCACTCCAGTCAGCCAGACAGTCTGCATGGGCGAGCTGCTCCTAGGAACTGCAGCCAGCTAGCTACAGTGATAGTTAAGCCTGTGCTTCCCAGCAGCAGCCAGTGCCTCCAGCCACTCCTGTGAGTCCCTCCTCACTCCCGCAGATTGAGTTGATGGCTCGAGGTGGTGCAAATAAGGATCGCAATCTCCATTATTGGCTGGTCACGAGGCTCGGTCAGCACAGAATCGTTGGTGCCACAGGTGGCTGGCATGCGCGGGAGGTGCCAGCCCTACTGTCATCGTCTAGCCAGTCTGTAGGTAGCCGCTATCAGTTGCCGACTTTGATAAGTAGCGGCTGTGCTTATCTGACCGCACACGCTGGCTGGGATTTAAATTACCCAGCTGTATCACAAGTGTGTGCATGCTGGTTTGCCTTCCTCGATGCAGGTTGTTTACTGCAGGTTTGCCAAGTCACCAGGGATACCAGCCCATATGGCCACGCTTAGCCCTCTCCCCAGGGCCTGAGAGATTGGCCAGTAGAGCTGTCAAACAGCTGGCTGCTGTAGTCTGCCTGCAATCCGCCTCCTGCCATCAAGTGTCACTCTGCCGTGCCAAATGGTCATGTTATTAGACTGGAAGCTCACGCCTCGATCCTCCTCACATCTTCATAGTCTGGCCGGGATCAAGAGTCGCTGCACCCCGAGATCCACCGAACTCGCCAGGGCATGGCGGTGCAGATGGCGAGAGGCAGTGCTCGGCGTGGCGAGGGCGTGAGCTGCACGGCCGTGACAATCGGTCGATGGCGCGTGAGACACGCGTGGCTGTTTCTGCCAGGTGCCACAGCGCTCATGCAGAGGATTTTCATGCCCAGGTGAGCCAGGGTGTGTCTCAGCCCTCACCCTCTGCATGACTGGCTCATAGTCTGCCTTTTACTGATTTTCAGCCGGTGCCTAGCTGGTCGTGATCTCTGAATCTTCGCATTTTTCCGGCTGGCAAGTCACAGCAGCTTTGTATGGCGCACGGGTCACGTGCATAGGCTACGACCAGTCGGACGTGCAGTTCGTCCGACGTCGCACTACGCTTGCATCTGTGATTTTCTGCGCCGGGTTGGGAGGCACGACTGCGGATCTCAGAAACATTACAGACAAACACAAATGATTGGCTGTCGTCGGCTTGCTGATAATGGAGATCGCTGCGCCAGAGCCGATACGCAGTCGGGCGACACAGCTGCATGTCGGCTCGACGTCGGCAGCCCGCCCGGATCGAATCACTCTTTAGTCAGCCACTGGCCGACCCGACCTGGCCGAAAGCACCATCACTTCGACCGAAAAATTACCGACCGACACGTACCAGTGGCGCCCGACACGCCAAGTACGATGCAAGCCGCGATAAATCCGACCGACACGTTAGGAAACCAAGCCGACCGACCGAGCCGCTCGGAAAATAGCAATCCGGCCGGAAAAACACGCGAATCCAACCGACCGACACGCACCCGGAACAAATCCGACCGAATCGTACCCGCCAACTCCAAACCGCAAAGTACGATGCAAGGCGCGAAAAACCCGACCTAGTCGGACGGAGGACAAGCCGTACGACCGACACGCATACAAAACCGAGCCGAAGCAACACAATACACCGCGACCGACGCGTACGCAGCATACAAAACTGCACAAACACAGCGTGAACGAAACGGAAAACACCGTACGAGACCAATGCAGGGTCCGACTCGGTCACAAGAATGTTTCCAACATACACAAACAGCACAAAGGAAAAATCAACCAAAAAAAGGCCAAACAAGCAATTACCAAGCCAATAAATACTGGGGGGGTGGGGACAGAGAACAAAGACACACCCACAACTCCACCTATATAAAGGACACAAATCACTACCATGAGCCTTTGCAAATGCCATTCCACTGCCAGCACCCAAGAGAAAGCAACCACACACCCACAGCTCATCCCTCACACAAGCCACACACCATCAGCACACCAACAAATACCTACCTCACATATACCCAGCACAACACACACCCACACACCCTCACCTGCACACCAACACACACATCACCCACCATCACCACCCATCACCATGCCCCCCAAGAAGAATCCCAAGTTCCTAGATAGTGAATTGGAAGTCATGGTAGACGAGATCCTCAGGGTGGAGCCACAGCTGTTTGGCACTCTGGTCCAACAGACCCCCATGTCGCAGAAAACCAAGATGTGGGAGAGGATCATCAACAGGGTGAACGCCCAATCACCATGTCGGCGCACAAAGACGGACATCCAGAACAGGTGGTATGACGTGCGCAGGAGGGTACGGGACCTGCTGAAGATAGACTACATCAACAGCCAACACACCGGCAGTGGCCCTCCTGCCAAGCCAATATACCTCAGGCCCTGGGAGGAGAAGGTGCGGGCCATCCTTCCGCCAGTGAGCGTATATGGACTAGAGAACATCCCAGAGCCTGGTGAGTACACAACAAATGTACACAATAAACTGCCACAAAACACACACATCACTGTCAAGGGGAGAGTCAAACCATGCACTCATAGCAATTACACAGCAACTAGAACAGAATCATCCCAAAATGTGTATGTCAGTCAGATAAACACAACACATGCCATCAAAAAAGTCACATCCAACTGTGCCAACACATGTACAAACACAACCACAACTACAGCTAGGCAGTGGCACAAATAGAACTAACACACACATCCACACATGTAGCCACCACAACAACACCAACACACAGTGAAGACCACTCAAAGGAAGGAATTCTGTGTATGCTGGCCAAGTCAGTGTAGCCAATAGCATCATGGGAGTCGCAGTCACACATATTGCCCCCCCACAACTGTCCCATCAACACCACCCTGAACCATGCTCACATCACAGGGAGTGGAGAAGGACTCACAAGATGGCTGACACTGGCTACTGCTGTGGGGAGCACAAGGCCCTGCTGGCAACTGTGCACCAACAAACAGCAGGACACCACTGACTGACATCCTGAGAGACAACTTCCACTCCCTGCAATGCAAGCACGTTCCATGGTGGGATATCTGGCTGGCTGGCTGGGTGGGAAGGGGGACTTGCAGCACTGACTATAGTCACCAGCACCTCCCCTCACCCCCCCCAACACAAACTCCACAGTACCCACCTGGTAGAATGCAATGCCCTCCATCCTAACACAAGATCCCACAAAGCACCACCACCCTGGGTTATGTTGTGTGAAGCACAGGGACACTCTTGGGACTCTTAGCCAAACAACTGCCAGGACAACACTCCCAGCCATCCTGTCAGCACAGCCAGCCCACCCCACAGGGAAGCAGAGTCAAAAGGAAGGAAGCATGGGCATGCTGGGAAGGGGGGTGGAGGCAATAGCATGATGGGAGTCGTAGTCACAGACATTGCTCACCCCCACAACTGTCCCATCAACACCACCCTGAACCATGCTCACATCACAGGGAGTGGAGAAGGACTCACAAGATGGCTGACACTGGCTACTGCTGTGGGGAGCACAAGGCCCTGCTGCCAACTGTGCACCAACAAACAGCAGGACACCACTGACTGACATCCTGAGAGACAACTTCCACTCCCTGCAATGCAAGCACGTTCCATGGTGGGATATCTGGCTGGCTGGGTGGGAAGGGGGACTTGCAGCACTGACTATAGTCACCAGCACCTCCCCTCACCCCCCCCCCAACACAAACTCCACAGGACCCACCTGGTAGAATGCAATGCCCTCCATCCTAACACAAGATCCCACAAAGCACCACCACCCTGGGTTATGTTGTGTGAAGCACAGGGACACTCTTGGGACTCTTAGCCAAACAACTGCCAGGACAACACTCCCAGCCATCCTGTCAGCACAGCCAGCCCACCCCACAGGGAAGCAGAGTCAAAAGGAAGGAAGCATGGGCATGCTGGGAAGGGGGTGGAGGCAATAGCATGATGGGAGTCGTAGTCACAGACATAGCTCACCCCCACAACTGTCCCATCAACACCACCCTGAACCATGCTCACATCACAGGGAGTGGAGAAGGACTCACAAGATGGCTGACACTGGCTACTGCTGTGGGGAGCACAAGGCCCTGCTGGCAACTGTGCACCAACAAACAGCAGGACACCACTGACTGACATCCTGAGAGACAACTTCCACTCCCTGCAATGCAAGCACGTTCCATGGTGGGATAACTGACTGGGTGGGTGGGTGGGTGGGAAGGAGGTCTGGCTGTCAACCAAACACAATCAATGCAGACCATGTTCACACCCCAGAGAATACATAGAAATGCCCAAATAATGCAGGACAATGTGCCACACCAATATCAACCCCTGACTGTGACGACTTAGGACAATACAATGTACAGGCCCGCACCCCGAGGCACAGTCACAACTGTCAGGTGTGTCAACCACTGATGCCTGCAGAAACATGAAATACATTGTTTGTGTCTCCCAAAAACAGGTGATGATAGGGACACAGCAGCAGACGCTGAGGAGTCCCAGTCCCAGGCTCAAGAGGATGCCGAGCTCACTGGCGTCGTACAGCCTCTGTCCTCCTCGGACGATGAACAACCTGGCACATCCGGTGCAAGTCAACTTGCTGCACCAGCAGGACCACCAGCTGCAGCACCAGCAGGTCCACCAGCTGCACCCCCTGCACCCACCCCTCCAACGACTGTCACCACGAATACCATCCCTGCCGACATGGACAGAATAAGGAACAACACCAGCGCAGTGACCCTGGACCAACCTGGGGCCATGGACACCACCACCACCACCACCCCCAAGGTGGACCAGGGTTATCTGTGCGTGCAACTGCACACACTGCACATGTCAGCAGGGGTGGTGGGAGGGGTGGGAGACAGAGGTCGCTGCTTGCAGACGTTGCTGGTGTGCATGAAGACCCACAACTGGTACGCATAGCTGATGCGTACCAGTCCAGCACCGGAGAGCTCAGCCAGGTAGTGGGGCTCCTCAGAGACATCAAACAGCAGCAGGCTGCCCATCATGCCCGCTTGGACTCCCACATGTCCCACGTGGAGTCACACATGTCACGTGTGGACTCCCACATGTCCCGCGTGGAGTCCAAGTGGGATGTACTACATGAGATGACGGCGGTGCACAGGGACATTTTACAATGCCTCCGCCAGATGAACAGCAACCAGTCCACACCTCCCTGTGTGCCAACAACATCTGGTACCGAACAAACTGCAACTGCCACAGGGAGGGAGGAGGACTCTGGCGGAGAGTCCCCTGCACCGCAGCAGCCTGCACTTGAGGGCCCCCCCCCAAGAAGAGGGGTCGTCCGAGGAGGGGAAAGTGAGAGGCTGATGGCCAAGCGCAACTCCCAGGAAGCCTGAACCTGTTCTGGATTTTCGCCTTTGTGCACAGACTGTTCACCCTGTTGATGGCAACACTACTCCCACACATTGCATGGGGAGTACAAGTTGGAACAATCTGTCAGACAACTGTGGCCCCGATACTGGGGATCCTGTCTACCTGGACTTTCAATTCACCTAGGAACTTGGGATTGCAAGATTCATGTACAGCACAATCCATCCTATGCACTATTAACACAGATGTATCACAATAAACACACTAATACACCATACTTGCCTCTGTCGTGATTCCAACGTGGGTGCTGTTATGGGGATGATGAACTGCAAAATTACACTGTGTATGCGAACTGCAACAGCAAGGACAACACAGGCATGTGAGTACAGGCAACGTGACACATATGAGGGAGACACACCACCAGGGCTACACAACACATACACACCTAGGCCATCTGACTCATTGCCTACACTGATGTTGCCAGGGAAGACGGTGCAATGCACAGACACCACACCCATTCCCAGTTGTAGTCAAGTAGTCCACAGGTGCAGTAAGCAAATGGCAGTGAAATGTGTGACCACAGACAACGCACATCACTAAGTGAAGCACAGGTTTATTACACAGTAGCAACATGCCGTAACCACTACAGATGCAAGGTAACCCCACCTGGTAGCGGGCACACAGTCAACAACTGTAGACGGAAGGAAGTCCATGGGTGTGGCGCACATCACCTGTAGGGACACAACAGCTACCAGCCTGGATGTGCAATCACGTCGCCGGTGGACACAGTTGACCAAACGAATCTGAAAGTACCCTGTGAAGGACAGAAATGACACACAGTCAAAAGCAATGCAGTACAGGACAGATCAGCAAAACTCATGCACAATACATGTTACAAGATACCCACCCAGAACCAAGTTAGCATGTCAACACTGTTGGGGAGTACAGCCCACCTGTCACCAAACATCGCAACACACATCCTGTCAAGTAGCCCATGGACACACTCCAACAGCACCAGAGCACCACCCACACATCATGCCAACTCACATCATTCACATGACACCTCAGGATACTCACATTCAGCTAAAGAAGTTGGTGATGAGCTGTGTGCGGACATCACCATCACCATCATCATCATCATCATCGTCACTGGCATCGTGGTCCAGGCCAGGATCCTCCACAGGTGGCGGATGTTGGTCATCGTCATCCTGGATGAGAGGCAACTCCTTCCGCACTGCCAGGTTGTGGAGCATGCAGCAGACGATGATAATCTTGCACACTTTCGCAGGGGCATATGGGAGGGACCCTCCGGTCTTGTCCAGGCAGCGGAAGCGGCTCTTCAGGAGACCAAAGGTCCGCTCAATCACTCTCCTGGTCCGACCATGTGCCTCATTGTAGCGCATCTGGGCAGGTGTCACAGGGTTCCTGAGGGGTGTCAGCAACCACGGCATGTTGGGGTATCCCGAGTCACCTACGGACAGACAAGTGCACATCAGCTGACTTGGAAAAGTGGGCGGAATACTACAGATCAGATCACACACAATGGCACAAAGTCAGTACACACCGACAAGCCAGGCACGCTGGTTCTGCATCTGTGCCATCAACCTGGGGATGCGACTACTCCTCATCACAAAGGCATCGTGTGCTGAACCAGGGAAACGGGCACACACGTGTGTGATGGTCATGTCTGCAAGACACACCACCAGTGCATTGACCGAGTGGTAGTGCTTGCGGTTCCTGTAGGCCTGCTCCTGGGCCTGTGGTGGTACCAAAGCCACATGTGTCCCATCAATGGAGCCAATGACATGCGGCATCCTCCCCAGGGCATAAAAGTCACTCTTCACGTCAGTGAGTCGTCGCAGTCTAGGGAAATATATGTACCGGTTCAGGAAGAGCAACATTGCCGCCAAGAAATCGCGGAGCACACGGCTGAACATGGTCTGTGACATCCCACCAGCAGACGCCACAGTATGTTGGAAGGTACCGGTGGCAAAGAAGTGTAGGGCTGCCATCACCTTCACCTTGGGGGTCAGCGCTGTAGGATACGGCCGGCCAGGCTGCAAATGTGGGGACAACTGCACTGCCAAATCCTCAATCAGCTGCCTGGTGAAGCGGTACCGTCGGATGCTGTCCCGTTCCACCATCGTTGCCAGGTCTGGGAATGGCCGATGGACAGCAGGAGCCCCTGCAGTGCAGAGGAGAAGTAAGCAAGATCGTCAGTCACCCCACATATGCGGCATTGAACACACTCAAGTTCCCAACATACATCATCATGAGGCACAACTACATGAAGTGTGCAGTACCGGAACGACATGTATGGTACATACATGGCCAACATCTGTCAACACGGTCCTACAGGTGGCATCAATTTGTCCCAGGTTGGCCCATTGGATATCATGATGCTGTGTCAAAGTCACCCCCCAGTGACATGTGAGGACAGATGTGCCCCAGGCACCACAGCTCAACGACAGGTACATTCCCAGGGACCCTGTAATGCCACATGGACACTGGCATCACCTGGAGTATCATGTGTACACCACAGCAAAACAAACATGACCCCCACAGGTAGTGGCCACACTTGCCATGGCAGGAGAGCCATGGACGTCTGTGACACACACGCACAACATCAGAGTCCATGCACACACAACGTGGATGTGGAGACTGTCTCCCATTGTGCACATGAAATCAGAGACATTGTAAACACTACATGCACAAAGACTGTGGAGGGCCATCACTATTGTGCCACTGGGACACCCTGGCTCAAACATACCGTCCCACATGGGACTCACGGGGTATGTGACATGACATACACAAACACCACTGTGAAATGTGACCATGACACATGCACAGATATGAACAGTTGCACATCACAGTGGTCACGTACACGTAACACCCAGGATCCTGTCCCCATGAACACGTGCACAGCCTGGGGGTGGCTGCCCACAGGTGACACCCACAGGACAACATGTACACCAACATACACACAATAGGAAATGCAGCCTTACATGCCTTATGATAAGGTTTGGACAGGCTGTCGTGATGTAGGTGTGCCCCTCACTCCCTGGGAGCTATCTGTGGCTGGCATATGTCCATCTGAGACAGGCATGCTGACCTATGCCAGTCACATATACAGTGATGCGTTGAACAGCAATGGACCGATCGGTGCCTCCGGCCGGCCCATTGCTTTCAATGTGTGCGGGTACGCGTTGTACCCCTGTGCGCGTTGAACTGCAATGGACCGATCGGTGCCTCCGGCCAGCCCATTGCTTTCAATGTGTGCGGGTACGCGTTGTACCCCTGTGCGCGTTGAACTGCAATGGACCGATCGGTGCCTCCGGCCGGCCCATTGCTTTCAATGTGTGCGGGTACGCGTTGTACCCCTGTGCGCGTTGAACTGCAATGGACCGATCGGTGCCTCCGGCCGGCCCATTGCTTTCAATGTGTGCGGGTACGCGTTGTACCCCTGTGCGCGTTGAACTGCAATGGACCGATCGGTGCCTCCGGCCGGCCCATTGCTTTCAATGTGTGCGGGTACGCGTTGTACCCCTGTGCGCGTTGAACTGCAATGGACCGATCGGTGCCTCCGGCCGGCCCATTGCTTTCAATGTGTGCGGGTACGCGTTGTACCCCTGTGCGCGTTGTACCTCAATGGACCGATCGGTGCGCACCCATTGACAATGGGCTTGCCTGGCAACGGACGCGTTTTCGAATTTCGAACGCAGTCGGTTGCTGGAAAATCAGTTGGTCACCCACAACAATGTTGCAAAATCATGTATGTCATGAAGTTGAAGTTTTGAAGGATGCTGTGGGCGTGTTTTGGTGCTGCTATTCCATGGATTGGCCAGATTCAGAAGATGCAAACGACTTGGACCTATCACTTTGGACACAAGGGACAGTATCTGCCTCTCCAGCACATATATATTGCTGCCTGTTCCCCTGAGAGCCCACTCTGCCTGCACTACATGCTCCAGGACGACATCTGCCACTGCACTGCTGCTGTCTCTGCCCCTCTGGACCCTGCAATGGCACGTACTGTGGAGAGAGCCCCAGCCTTCAGCCTTGAGGAGAACCAGGCCCTGCTGGACAGCCTACTTCCACAGTACAGCAAGCTGTATGGGACACCAGGGGAGCAGGTGAGTGTTCTGTGCACTGCCTTTCTGAATGTGCATTTTGTCTGACTAGCAAGGCTGAGAGTCAGCACACCACTGGCTAGCAGGCTCACTGAGTAGTTGTCACCCCCCATAGTGTGTAGTGACTTGCACTGGACAGGTATGGTGCAGTGACAGTGCTTCTGAACAGGGTTTTACTCCCCATGCAATGATACCATGTAGTGACTTCTGGAAAACTGTCCATGGGCAGCCGTGCACTGCCTGGGTACACCATGTGCCCCTGTGATTGCGACATGTATATGCAACTGTGTCATGCACGGATATGTTGCATGTGTAGTAATGGCCTTATCACTTTGTCATCCTGACAGGCTTCTGCCCATCGGAAGCATGAGATATGGAAGGACATCGTCCGGGCTGTCCGGTCCGTGGGGGTCTACAAGCGCCGGATCCGCAACTGCCAAAAGAGGTGGCAGGACCTTCGGGGCTGGACCCGGAGGATTGCACGGGTCCAGCTGAAGCTGTCGCCTCCTCGCAGGAGGGGCGGAACACGGACCCTGACCCCCACATGCTCAGGATCCTGGCGGTGGTCTTTCCAGACCTGGATGGGCAGCTGAAGGCCAGAGAGCAGCAAGGAGGGGTGAGTCAAAGACTGCACTGTGTACTCTGTCTAACATGCTATGTGCCCTCCTTGGGCCTGGTTAAACTGCCACAGTACAGCAGTCATGTTGTCCAGGAGCCATGTCCCTCTATTGTGCACTGCCCACTCCTCATCTGATACCCAGGTGTGGCCCTTACATGCAGGGAATTCTGTCACTTAGGACTGTGTCCTTGCAGTTTGCTTGACTCAAGGTGGGAGACAGCATCTGTTTCCCTGACTCTGTGGTGGGCATCATGGGTGGGCCCATTGCTTACACAATGCCTGTATTCTGACATGTATTCAGCGTGTTACTTTGATCTGTGGTCCAATTGCTGAGCTGATCCACCACATGTGGCTGGGGTACCTGGCACACACCCATGCTGCGGGTGGGAACAATGTTTGGGCCCCAGGAGTATGTATATGACGTGTGTCACACATACTTAGCCAGCTGCCTACAGTCCAGGGCTCATCCCTCATTCATGTGGGGCTGGACAGTCATGCCTACTCCAGGCCATACAATACACTCTGTACTCCCACTCCCGTGTATCAGCGGACACATTGTGCACAGTGATTTGACCCCTCAGGTGTCTGCCTCTGTGTCAGTGTGCTGTGGATTAGTCGCCAGGACTGCTGTGGAGTTTCTTGGTAGGGGCTCAGCATGCCACTGGAGATGTGACCATAGGAGACGATACTTGTGTGACACATAGGTGTCTGATCAGCTGCCCATGCAGACTGGGGCATGTAAATGTGAAGTTCAGGCAGCTGTTCCCCATGCACAGCAGAGTGTGAGGGGCTCAGGTTCAGAGGGTAGTGTCACAGGTCTCCCATATGTCCAATAGGTATGACCTGGACAGATGAGGGTTAAGAGGATGTGTTGTGGGGGGATGTACATGTGCACTTGTGCAGCTCCAGGACTTGCATTCCCCATGACCTACTATTGTGACACAGTGCAGAGTGTTGTTGTCTGGCTGCAAAGTCATACATCACTGAGCCAGTGATGTATGACTTTGCAGTCATGCCTCCGCCATGGCATGTGTCTACTGATTGGTGAGCCTGCAGGGGAGTGACATGTGCTACAAGCACACCGTAGTGGCGCTGGCTATCAGGACATGGGTGCATCATGGTGTCTGTCGCTGGTATGCATCACATGCATTTCCTATTTGACTCTGGGCATCCCTTACATCCGGAAACCTGTACTGACTCAGTGGCAAGAGCTGTGATGTGTCCACACCGTGTCCTCTGCACTGTCCAACTACTGTGTACTTGGTGCATGTGTCAACACTGGGGTGTTGCAATCCAACAGACACCAGACAGATGGGTGCAAGGCCATGTGGGATGTGAGTGCCATGCTTGGCATCAGACTGACAATTGACTTCTCCTGTTCAATTAGTGCACTTTTAGCAATGTACAACTAATGATGCCAGGGCTTGCTCTGTGATGTGCTGTGCTCACAGTGGTGTGTGCGTTATGTGCAGGTGACTGATGTCTGTCTGTTTCCCCATTGTTTGCAAATACATCCACGGCCACGGAAGGGGACAGCTCCACGGACCAGGAGGAGCCGGAGAGCCAGACTGGGTCAGCAGCCGAGGAGTGGTCGGAGGGACCCAGTGGCACGGAGGGCGAGGGGAGCCACACCGAGGAGTCCTCAGCAGCATCCACCTCAGCTGAGGACCAGAGCAACTCGGAGGATGACTCCCTTGTGGAGGCGGGTGTCAGCAGCCACCACACCCCAGCTAGTGTTGCTGTCCCCGCCACCACCAGCACCACCACCGCCCTCCCATCGGCTCCCATTCCCCAGGTCCGTGGAGGCTCCCATGTCCGGGAGCGTGTCTCCTTTGGGCCAGGCA
>CAWUFW010027696.1:0-25438 GCA_963921515.1 Calotriton arnoldi
AACACTCTGAATACTAGAGCAAAGCAAGCAACAAGAGACTGCATTAACCAGAATGCCAGGGGCGAACCTTGCTGGGAGGTGAAGCGGTGTGCTCCCACCCCTGTTCCTGTTTAAAAGTACTCCCGTGAGTCATTGAGCTGACGAGCTCGTGGAAGAAGCACCCGCGCGCCAGTGAGAGGTACTTGACCTGATGCAATGTTTGGCAGCCTACTCAGCAAACCCCAAATCTGAAGTCTTAATCTCTACTGATGACGGTTAAAGAACCAGAAACACGTGTCTAGAGATCAGCACTATCTGCGCCAACTCTGGCGAAACACTCTGAATACTAGAGCAAAGCAAGCAACAAGAGACTGCATTAACCAGAATGCCAGGGGCGAACCTTGCTGGGAGGTGAAGCGGTGTGCTCCCACCCCTGTTCCTGTTTAAAAGTACTCCCGTGAGTCATTGAGCTGACGAGCTCGTGGAAGAAGCACCCGCGCGCCAGTGAGAGGTACTTGACCTGATGCAATGTTTGGCAGCCTACTCAGCAAACCCCAAATCTGAAGTCTTAATCTCTACTGATGACGGTTAAAGAACCAGAAACACGTGTCTAGAGATCAGCACTATCTGCGCCAACTCTGGTGAAACACTCTGAATACTAGAGCAAAGCAAGCAACAAGAGACTGCATTGACCAGAATGCCAGGGGCGAACCTTGCTGGGAGGTGAATCGGTGTGCTCCCACCCCTGTTCCTGTTTAAAAGTACTCCCGTGAGTCATTGAGCTGACGAGCTCGTGGAAGAAGCACCCGCGCGCCAGTGAGAGGTACTTGACCTGATGCAATGTTTGGCAGCCTACTCAGCAAACCCCAAATCTGAAGTCTTAATCTCTACTGATGACGGTTAAAGAACCAGAAACACGTGTCTAGAGATCAGCACTATCTGCGCCAACTCTGGCGAAACACTCTGAATACTAGAGCAAAGCAAGCAACAAGAGACTGCATTAACCAGAATGCCAGGGGCGAACCTTGCTGGGAGGTGAAGCGGTGTGCTCCCACCCCTGTTCCTGTTTAAAAGTACTCCCGTGAGTCATTGAGCTGACGAGCTCGTGGAAGAAGCACCCGCGCGCCAGTGAGAGGTACTTGACCTGATGCAATGTTTGGCAGCCTACTCAGCAAACCCCAAATCTGAAGTCTTAATCTCTACTGATGACGGTTAAAGAACCAGAAACACGTGTCTAGAGATCAGCACTATCTGCGCCAACTCTGGCGAAACACTCTGAATACTAGAGCAAAGCAAGCAACAAGAGACTGCATTAACCAGAATGCCAGGGGCGAACCTTGCTGGGAGGTGAAGCGGTGTGCTCCCACCCCTGTTCCTGTTTAAAAGTACTCCCGTGAGTCATTGAGCTGACGAGCTCGTGGAAGAAGCACCCGCGCGCCAGTGAGAGGTACTTGACCTGATGCAATGTTTGGCAGCCTACTCAGCAAACCCCAAATCTGAAGTCTTAATCTCTACTGATGACGGTTAAAGAACCAGAAACACGTGTCTAGAGATCAGCACTATCTGCGCCAACTCTGGCGAAACACTCTGAATACTAGAGCAAAGCAAGCAACAAGAGACTGCATTAACCAGAATGCCAGGGGCGAACCTTGCTGGGAGGTGAAGCGGTGTGCTCCCACCCCTGTTCCTGTTTAAAAGTACTCCCGTGAGTCATTGAGCTGACGAGCTCGTGGAAGAAGCACCCGCGCGCCAGTGAGAGGTACTTGACCTGATGCAATGTTTGGCAGCCTACTCAGCAAACCCCAAATCTGAAGTCTTAATCTCTACTGATGACGGTTAAAGAACCAGAAACACGTGTCTAGAGATCAGCACTATCTGCGCCAACTCTGGCGAAACACTCTGAATACTAGAGCAAAGCAAGCAACAAGAGACTGCATTAACCAGAATGCCAGGGGCGAACCTTGCTGGGAGGTGAAGCGGTGTGCTCCCACCCCTGTTCCTGTTTAAAAGTACTCCCGTGAGTCATTGAGCTGACGAGCTCGTGGAAGAAGCACCCGCGCGCCAGTGAGAGGTACTTGACCTGATGCAATGTTTGGCAGCCTACTCAGCAAACCCCAAATCTGAAGTCTTAATCTCTACTGATGACGGTTAAAGAACCAGAAACACGTGTCTAGAGATCAGCACTATCTGCGCCAACTCTGGCGAAACACTCTGAATACTAGAGCAAAGCAAGCAACAAGAGACTGCATTAACCAGAATGCCAGGGGCGAACCTTGCTGGGAGGTGAAGCGGTGTGCTCCCACCCCTGTTCCTGTTTAAAAGTACTCCCGTGAGTCATTGAGCTGACGAGCTCGTGGAAGAAGCACCCGCGCGCCAGTGAGAGGTACTTGACCTGATGCAATGTTTGGCAGCCTACTCAGCAAACCCCAAATCTGAAGTCTTAATCTCTACTGATGACGGTTAAAGAACCAGAAACACGTGTCTAGAGATCAGCACTATCTGCGCCAACTCTGGCGAAACACTCTGAATACTAGAGCAAAGCAAGCAACAAGAGACTGCATTAACCAGAATGCCAGGGGCGAACCTTGCTGGGAGGTGAAGCGGTGTGCTCCCACCCCTGTTCCTGTTTAAAAGTACTCCCGTGAGTCATTGAGCTGACGAGCTCGTGGAAGAAGCACCCGCGCGCCAGTGAGAGGTACTTGACCTGATGCAATGTTTGGCAGCCTACTCAGCAAACCCCAAATCTGAAGTCTTAATCTCTACTGATGACGGTTAAAGAACCAGAAACACGTGTCTAGAGATCAGCACTATCTGCGCCAACTCTGGCGAAACACTCTGAATACTAGAGCAAAGCAAGCAACAAGAGACTGCATTAACCAGAATGCCAGGGGCGAACCTTGCTGGGAGGTGAAGCGGTGTGCTCCCACCCCTGTTCCTGTTTAAAAGTACTCCCGTGAGTCATTGAGCTGACGAGCTCGTGGAAGAAGCACCCGCGCGCCAGTGAGAGGTACTTGACCTGATGCAATGTTTGGCAGCCTACTCAGCAAACCCCAAATCTGAAGTCTTAATCTCTACTGATGACGGTTAAAGAACCAGAAACACGTGTCTAGAGATCAGCACTATCTGCGCCAACTCTGGCGAAACACTCTGAATACTAGAGCAAAGCAAGCAACAAGAGACTGCATTAACCAGAATGCCAGGGGCGAACCTTGCTGGGAGGTGAAGCGGTGTGCTCCCACCCCTGTTCCTGTTTAAAAGTACTCCCGTGAGTCATTGAGCTGACGAGCTCGTGGAAGAAGCACCCGCGCGCCAGTGAGAGGTACTTGACCTGATGCAATGTTTGGCAGCCTACTCAGCAAACCCCAAATCTGAAGTCTTAATCTCTACTGATGACGGTTAAAGAACCAGAAACACGTGTCTAGAGATCAGCACTATCTGCGCCAACTCTGGCGAAACACTCTGAATACTAGAGCAAAGCAAGCAACAAGAGACTGCATTAACCAGAATGCCAGGGGCGAACCTTGCTGGGAGGTGAAGCGGTGTGCTCCCACCCCTGTTCCTGTTTAAAAGTACTCCCGTGAGTCATTGAGCTGACGAGCTCGTGGAAGAAGCACCCGCGCGCCAGTGAGAGGTACTTGACCTGATGCAATGTTTGGCAGCCTACTCAGCAAACCCCAAATCTGAAGTCTTAATCTCTACTGATGACGGTTAAAGAACCAGAAACACGTGTCTAGAGATCAGCACTATCTGCGCCAACTCTGGCGAAACACTCTGAATACTAGAGCAAAGCAAGCAACAAGAGACTGCATTAACCAGAATGCCAGGGGCGAACCTTGCTGGGAGGTGAAGCGGTGTGCTCCCACCCCTGTTCCTGTTTAAAAGTACTCCCGTGAGTCATTGAGCTGACGAGCTCGTGGAAGAAGCACCCGCGCGCCAGTGAGAGGTACTTGACCTGATGCAATGTTTGGCAGCCTACTCAGCAAACCCCAAATCTGAAGTCTTAATCTCTACTGATGACGGTTAAAGAACCAGAAACACGTGTCTAGAGATCAGCACTATCTGCGCCAACTCTGGCGAAACACTCTGAATACTAGAGCAAAGCAAGCAACAAGAGACTGCATTAACCAGAATGCCAGGGGCGAACCTTGCTGGGAGGTGAAGCGGTGTGCTCCCACCCCTGTTCCTACTATTGAATTTACTTTTTGCAGGTCCTGAACAATGCAGTACTTGCTGTTGGGTTTCTACAAACCCATGATGGGTGAATTACATGGACACCCCATTATTTTTTTCAGAATGCCTTGTTCAATCATTGAGCCAATTACAGGAGTAATCCCAGCAATGGTTTCGGGAGTCAAATTGCTTTGTGGGATTCTTGGAAATTCAGCATTTGGCTTCACAGTACTGCGGACTTGTTCAACACCTTTGATAAGTCTGATGTCTTTACTTGATAAGTCCCAGACTTCAGATAACACTGTGTCTCGCAACTCCAGGGGTAGATCCTCTTTAGTCAGTAAAGGGTACATTCCAATGTCTGATCTCTGTGGGACACGTTTGAAGACAATGTCCTCATCATGAGTATGGAATTCAATACCATTTGGGGGTGCAATAAATGCAACAATTTAGTTTACATAAAAGGTCTCGTCCAAATAAATTGACAGGACTTGAATCACACACCACAAACAGCTTCTGAACCTAGGCTAGTCATTTAATTATTAGCAACTCCTACAACTTGGATTCTTCCTTCCGAGAGGGGTAGGTTTAGAACCTCTGCTGTTCTCACAGTAGAGCTGGTAGCACCAGTGTCGGCGAGGAATGAGACAGGATTCTCATTTACCTCACCATCCACATAGGGACCACTCTGGTCTACCTCTAAGATTGCGCCAAGTATGCAATCCTCCTCCATTCTCAGGCCCCGTCGTTGTGACAGGTCTGAGTTGAAATCATCCATTTGAAGCATAGAATATTGTTGTGACATGCTCAGAATTCACATAGAGTTTAATGTTTGCATTGGGGACCTGATTCATATTGTATCTCTGAACATTCACATCTTTCTGTTGTTGCATCTGGGTTTGTGGAACTTGCATCACTTGGGCTTGGGGTACATTGGGATTTTGAACTCTTTGGGGCCGATTCCGATTCGGGCCGGAAATCTCTCTGACCGAGCTGGATCCGGAGAGATTTCCGACCGAGCCGGACTCCCGCAGTCCGACCGAGCGAGTACGATGCGGCCGTATGCTGCCCGACTCGATTCAGTCGGACTCCCATTGAAGTCAATGGGAGCCGGTCGCACAACGCGTACACGGCTCCCATTGACTGAATGGGCACGTCGCGAACAGGGGGGCCCCCTACAGTGGGTACGCGTCGGTGTGACTCGCACCGCACATGCATGTGTAGGGGGGACCCTTGGGTCCCCCCTGTGTGCGACTCGCGCGGCTACGCATGCAGGGGGGTCCGACACGGACCCCCGAAGTCTGGCTCCGACAGCTCTTTGGAGCCGGACGCTACGAGTCGGTCAGGCTGTTCGAAGCGCATATCGTACTAGCTCGGTCGGGTAACGTCTCCATTGCGTGGTGCGAGTCGTGTCCGTACGAGTCGGTCGGAGCGGTTCGGACCCGGGAACGAGTCGGTCGGCGATTTCGCGAACGCTCGCATCGTACTTGCTCGCGCGGACGCCCATACGAATCGGTCGGAAACTAGGCCTCCGAATCGGATCCGGTAAAGCCGAATCCGATTCGGTGCCCTACCGGCCGAAATCAGAATCGGCCCCTTTGTCTCTGTACCTACTGTGGTTGAACCATATTATTTCCTTGAGACTGCACAAACCCACCATTCTGAACCTGATTTCCATGTACCATGTTTCCAGTGTAAAATCAACATTTGCGCTTCCAATGCCACAACTTGCCGCAGACGTGGCAACGGTTAGTTTTCTTCAAAGTATACACATCAACCCCTGTTCTCCGATCAACTGGCACACTTCATCCTCTACCCTGCTGCTGAAATTCTGCAGTTGAAAACCATTAACATCGTGCATGGTAGGGACTTGTTGATATCACCGCTGCATAGGGACATCGTTATCAATAAACAGCTTACTCTGACCTCTCTGTGCTGTCTTAATTTTGTGTCTTTTGCTTTCTTTTGTGTAGTCATCAGCTTCTATTTCAACTTTGTGGACTTCATTTCCAATTCATTGCTGCAATATTTTGTATATCGCAGGATCTCGTCAATGGACTTACTCTGCCAACATATTAAATGTTGCTGAATCATTTAACTAAGCTCAGGTCTCAACCCATGCACAAATCTGTAAACAAAATGTCCCATCTCCTTTGTTGAGATATTCTCTGTCCCACTGAACTGTTTGAATGCCTCCAACAATCTTTCATAGTAAGCCTGAATCGACTCTTTAGATTCCTGGGTTGTCCTATCTATCTTGACCCAATTGATCTGTTCGGGACAAATTTTTGATTATAAATGGCTAATCACCGGATGATATTTTTTCATCACTAATGGAGACAGAGCTAGCGAATGGGGATGTCTCATCGGCTCCACATTGGGCCAATCAACGGCAACCTTGCATTCAACCCACAAGTCACTTAGAACCACATTTTCAAATAAGGTGTCCAGATCCGTCCATAAAACTTTAGATATTTTCACAAATCGCTCAACCTGTCTGTCCCATTCCACTGGATTTTCTCTCAATTGCGCGAAGTCATTTGTGAAAGATGCAAGATCAGCCCTAATCCACAGCACGTGTACATACCCTCCGCCAGGCACCTCTCTCTTGGGTAGCCTGTGTACATTTTCCTTGTCCTCCTCTAATCCAGATGGAGGCATTTGTATCCTGACTTTCTTTGTCTCCTTTTTATTTGACCATCTACCTTCAAACTTGTCCAGCTTGCTCCATTTTCGTACAAAGGGCATCAACTCTCTAATCTGCGATTTCATTCCAGATGGGCGAATGCTCACAATATCTTGGTCGCTGTGGCTCAACCTGTGGCTTCTCTGTAAGACTTTGGATCTTTGAATGTCAATCCTGTGTATCTGAGCTAGTTCAGCAAATCTATCATGAGCCTTTCTGGCACGTCTGGTAATGTCTTTACACAGGAATAATAATTTCTCATCCTGATATACCTCTGATCGGGTTGGACTAAGAGTTCCAACTATCATTTCTTCAATGTCAATTTTCAGTTTTGCCACATCCATGACCCTTTCTATTTCAGGAGTCTGAGCAGTAGCTCCTACGTTCGTGCCAGTATTTCCATCAAGACTTCAGAGGCAATCATCGAATTCTCGAGCAGAAAGACCTGGTTGTTATGCTGGAGTATTTAGAATTATTTCTCCACTGGAGGTACCACTGCAAAATGAATGCAAAAGGGACATGTCAGAAGTTGGCGTTCCCGTAGGCACTTCTGCCCTAGGGGGACTGTCATTCATCATTGGTGGGGCACCTGACTTGGGCATGAAAAAGGGTGACGGTCTCTGGGAAAACCTTTGAGACCAGTCGATCACTGCCTGATTCGAGGTGGAGGTTTCATGGGAAACCCCTAAAGTGCCCCCTTGTGTCAGACGTATAGCAGTCTGAGGCACATATCTCGGTACTGAACCTGTAGAATTATCAGCTACAGCCTTTATCCCAGTAGGAACAGCCTAACTATGTGTAGTGTTTACTGCTGCTCTAGGCCTATACAAAGGAACTACAGGACCTATAGTGACTGCAACTGTCAATGCATCTGGAGCATGTGATGTGGGAGGAACTGTTGTTACTGAATTTTCTCCAAATGAATTTGGATTTGCATTGAATGGGGCAGAAGGCACATCAGAGGTTCCACCAACAGGCGCACAACTTGGCCCAGCAAATGGTATTTCATTATATGGAGGTGGACGATTCAACAATAATTCGGTCACAAAATCATCATCTAGCTCGCTGTCACTATCTTCAGGGTTATACTCATTCCCTTCTGTCTCTATATGTTTTTTCTTTTCCTTGCATTTACCCTTCTCTTCTCCTTCAGTAGTTAGTACAGGATATAATTGGGTTCCCTCAATTATGTCAATTCTCCAGGTTTTCTGTTGTGCATTCCACCTAGCATCCGCACAAATGCGTATGGCTTTCTTGACTCTCCCCTGATATTTATCTCTCTTTTTAAGATGTGCAGCATGTTCCCAAGCATTAAGTGCTTCATATTGGGTAAGTCTAGGAGGCGGTCTCATTTCGTATAATTTCCTCCTCAAAACCTCAAAAATTCTCAAATTGAATGTTCCGTTACTGGGAAACTGCAATGCACCATCTTTCCCTGTGATCTTATGCCATTGTGTGAGCCAAAGACATGTCTGAAAACCTGCATCTGTCACCATAATGCGACCTGGCGTACCTTCAGGTGGTGTTTCTTCTCCCTCTCCAATGGGCACAGTCACATATCCCCTTCCTATGTGTTGTATAGCTTTCAAGAATTTCATTTTCGTTCAATTTAATACAATATTCACAAATGACTTTCTGTTGTCACTAGAAAATGAGTTTCTCCATCATCTCTCACGTTCGGCGGTCACAACCAATATGAGCGCATCTCTCTATGACATATGCAACCAATCCCAGGGCAGCTTTACACCAACCAGCCTATACCAGCGCGGCACACTTTGACGTCAATCTCACTGCTCACAGCAGCTCACCCTCCTTTACAATTTTCTTCTCAAATGCGTTTTCTAAGAAAATTTGCTCAAACAATGCAAGCAACTTCAACAACTAAGTCTGTCTGCTCCACTAATGAAATCAAAGGTTTCCATACACACAAGGCAATTCAGAACAATACCTTCCGACCTATTCTAACACTCACTCCAAGTAAAACCTTGACCAGCGGGGTCTCTCTCAAATTGATACAGTTATCCTTGTGCACTGAGATCAACTATACCAACCACGCAAAGATCTAGTCTCTATCTTAGAGAGTCTTCAGTAGGTCGGAAACAAGTGTCAGTCTAAACCACACTTAGAAGAAAGCAACGGGACATAGGGGAATGTCTTAAAGAGTCCATTCTACGCTACTGTTCACATAGCACCGAGGAAGGTGGGTAGGGCTTACTTTGAATTCTCCTGTGTTTTTTTCTGTCTAGGGTGGGGGTTCCATCAAGACATAATGACTGTGACAAGGATAAGTAGGACTAAGAGTTATGAAGATTACTGGTAAGCAATCAGGGAATTACTTGTAATTAGAAAGCGACTGTCTTACATACATGCCAATAGACCCGATTCAGGCGGGAGACTCCCGATTTTTGGAGCTAAAACATTGTTCCATTTTGGCTGTCCCCCTTCTGAAAGTGCCTCTGATACTATAGCAGACAATTGGAGCAATACAGTCCACCGATTATTTTTTTTAAATCTCCCACCTTCCTCTTTTAAAATATTGCCATGCATGGTCTTAAAAGTCACTTGCTACTTATTTATAATTCGTCCGAGGGGTTAGAAATAGCGTGATAGATATTTATCTAGCAGCAGGCAGAGTAGATGTTTTAAAACACCGCTATAGCTTGTTGTAAACACATGACACGTTAATACAAGAGATTCGTGCACAATAAAAAGAAGCCTGACTCGGCGTGCAGCTGCTATGGTCTGTTTATTCCAAATTAGGCAGGATGCATAGGTGTTGACTTTCGTGAGGGGCAGGGACGGTGGAAGAGCTCTCCGTGACGAGTCAGCCCTGAGGTGCGCAGAGCCAATAGTGAGGGAAGAGTCCTGAAGAATAATCGAAGGGCAAGGGATACAAGAACTGGATTAGATACTGTGTTGAGCTGCACCATTGAGTTACCAGTCTAGTATTTACTAACACCAGGCTAAGATGGCCGCCGTTAGAAATCCTAGTGCATCCGCATTTATTGTTGTCCGTTTTCTGTTTCTATTTTTTTAATCTCCTTTGCCTATCAGACTGGAAAGAAAGGCAGCTCGACTACCCTGAGGCCGGAGGCAGAGAAAGGAGTCGTCTGTACCAGGTTGGTGTTCTGGTGTAGTGCTGGCATAGCGGTCTGTTAAAGAGGAAGAGTTGCTCAGCATAGCTGTGTGTTCTGTGGCAGAGTCTCCTCTCTTCACTTCCTCGGTGGATACAGTTGATGGAGCAGGGTTTTGAGAAAATGAAACCTGCTCAGATTAATTCCTCGGTAACATTTACTAACAGTGTGCGGTGAAAATAACATGCAAAAACACGGGAAAATGCTTATGTGCATGCGTGCACTAATGCATAGACTAATGTAGGAAAGCCTAGGCCGCATTCACGTTCTGCTTAAAAATAAGAATAATAATAATGCTGCTTTCTGCACGTTAATGCTTTATTAGACAAATAACGTGGGATAGTGCAATGGTAGGTGGTAAAACAGTGAGAATTATATTTCATGAAATTAATAATGTCTGTGTTTTATTCATCGTAGTGATGCTTGCAAATGGGCTTACATCATTGCATGACGAGTTAAGGGTTAAAAGAGGAAAATATTAAAGAAACCGAAAATTCAGCTTCTGAGAGAAGGAATGGAGAAGGCAATGTTGATGACCTTCGTGAACCACTGTATGTCTGCCAAGTAATGGAAGGATGGCCGTGAGATCATGAGCAAATGTACAAACTTTTTCCGCGGAAGTTGCAAAAGCGGACAAAGAAAATGTAGAGTTTCGAAACATGTTACAAGTCGAAGGAAGCCTGTATTCATAAGACGTGGATTACGTATTGCTAGAATTATTAAACAAAGAAAGCTTTGAAAACATGGACGTGACTATGGTGCTATGATAGAACGAATGTATGTCGATACTTCGCATACCATTACTTCGCATGATTTTAGTGCGATGTTTTTACTTAGCATAAACCATTACTTCGCAAGTTTTAACTGCGCATGCATTTATAACGCAAATGGTTATAAATGTACTATGGTTTATGCTAATTAAAAACATCGCACTAAAATCATGCTTACACTACACTACCTTACACTACCTTACACTACTTAAACATCACTACACTACCCGAAACCCTAATACACTACCCCTACACGACCTTCCCCCTTCCCCCTGCCTGGACCCTACACTCTAACACTACACTTCACCACCCCCCGACACTATCCTAAACCCTATAACACTACACTACACTACACAAACACCACACCACTACCCTAAACCCTAAAACACTACTCCCTGCATGACCCTCACCCTTCCCCCAGTCCGCTCCCTACACTACAACACGACCCTGCACGACACCCCAACAGTACCCTAAACCCTAAAACACTACCCTACACTACACAAACACCACAACACTACCCTAAACCCTAAAACACTACCCCTGCACAACCCTCCCCTGACCCCCAGTCCTGTTCCTATACCCAAACACTACCCTGCACTACATCCCGACACTACCCTAAACCCTAATACATTACCCTACACTACACTAACACCACAACACTACCCTAAACCCTAAAACACTACCCCCAGCACGACCCTGCCCCTACCCCCAGTCCCTTCCCTACACTGAAACACTACCCTGCACGACCCCCGACACTACCCTAAACCCTAAAACACTACCCTACACTACACACACACCACATCACTACCCTAAACCCTAAAACACTAGCCCCAGTACGACCCTACACTACTCAAACACAACCCTACAACCTAAAAGACTACCCCTGCACGACACAAAAAAACTACACTTACCTCTCTCTCCTCTGTGGTTCCTCTCTTCTCCGGCTTCCAGCGACGTCAGATCTGCACGTCGTTGCTTGGAAACGGAAGCTCCTTCCAAACAACGATGTGGATTGCGCATACCATTACAACGCATGCGTTGTAACAACGCTTGCGATGTAACAACTTGCGTACTAATGGTACGCGTTGTAACATCGCAAGTGTAGTAACGCTTGCGAAGTAATGGTATGCGCACTAGCAGACGCGCACTAAAGGCTGTTTACCGTTAGAACACCCCCTGAATTGACCAATGAGAGGCTAAGATTCTGAAAATGTTGCTACAATGGTGGGATGGACATGTAGGTTTTTAGAGTATAACTGGGGTGTCTGGGGGTGTTAGTGAGCTCGTGCCTTTGAAGAAGCTAGAGAGGGGAGATCGTCGCTGTCCGTCGGTTTGCTGTATGCAGATAGAGGCCTACCTGTTTCCTGTTCCTGTCCTATTCTTTGTTCCCTGAACTTTCCCGGGGAACCCCCATCTATTCTCGTGGCCAGGGGGTAGATTTTCCACTTAAATACTTGGGTTAGTATAGCTAAAGTCTGTATTTGCATAACCATCTGCAAATTTATTTTTGTCTCTGAAACTTAGGTCTCTTCATCTATCCACTCCTTAATTGCATTTCGTTCATTGTGATATGAGTTTGAAATCTTTTTGCTTTGATAAATGTTCTCTCTCTGTGATTTATGCATTGTTTGCCTTGTAAAACTGTACATGATGAGCAGTTACCTTCACATTATTTGTGATAAATATTATTAAACTTATTCCTAGTTTGTGATTTATTTAGTAGTATAAATTGATAGTTAGTTCCTAAACATTATCATCAACTTCTCAACTAATGGTCCATCGACCAGAGGAAAGAGAGTTGATTTTAGGTTCAATCATGTATCTTGTGTGTTAGGACGAGCCTGTAGTTTTGTGAACAACTGATTTAACGTTAAACTAGAAACAGCGCAACAGGGATTCATGTGTCGGGTGTATGTTTATGGGCCAGTGATTGTGTATTATCGATTATCGATCCCTGATTGGCGCTGGATCAGTTTTTGGTAGCAGAGGATGGTTTATTATTGATTAGTTTGGTAATGATTATTGATTATTTGTTCATTAACATGAAAAGTTAGTATTTTTTTTCTATGTTGTCTTGAAGTACGGGTGCGGAGTTACCTGACATCCGGGATAATGTTAGTTAGCCTGAAGTAAGCAGAAGAAGAGTGTGGATAAAGTATCACACTGGAGAAGTACTTTGTCTGTTGTCGTAATACTCAACGGCGAAAGGCTGTTGGTGTTATATTAGGGACTATTTCGTTTGAGAGTAGATTTTTGTGTGAAATAGCAATGAGTCCACTTCCGAAACTCGGATTTTACATCCCCAAAGGAGAACCAAGACCTCTTTCCATGTGAAAGTCCTCTTCCGAAACTTTGGCTAGTATCCCTAGAGGAGTACCAAGTCCTCCTGTAGCTTGTTTGGGTGTAGAATAACGCTGGTCGTTATTTTACTTGAAGTGAGAGAATCTTTCTTTTTGAAGTGAAGACTATCTCTTTATTTAGTGGAACAGACAAGGTAGCATTGTTTTATGTTTGTTTTCTAACGAGTTTTGTTGAGAAAAGTATAGAAAATCATTGCCGTATTATTTTGTGAAGGGGGGGTCAGTAGAAGGAGTAATACTGATGTCACAAAAAGCTACGCTGGCATTGGTCAGACAGCTGGCGTTCGAAGTGCTGTGATTGGTTGATCACTGTGAGCCGTGTTTGTATTTGACAAGGTACTGATTACGTAGGAGTGTTCTGATTGGTCGGTTGCTGTGAGTCGCGCTGGTATTGGACGGTTGTTAGCAGATAAAATAAGCAGAAGTTTGAAGAGTTTGTTGTTTGTTTATTGAATTTTATTTTAGCGAGAAGGGTTGGGAAAAAATGAAGCGGATTAATAAGGTAAAGAGTTTCTTTAAAAAGGACAAACCAATAGTTATGAGAGAGGGAATTCTTTTCCGCCACCAAGAACGCCTGCTTCTTTTATGATGTTGGAATGTGGTTACCATACGTGTACTTGGTTAGAGAATTGGATGAAATACACAGAAGATGATGGTGTTTTAGCTTTTCCGGAGCATGGTACATTTAATGTAAGGATTCTACAGAATCTGAGAGAATGAATGAATTCTCTAGAACCTAGACCTACTCAGTATGAAGTGCTTGAAGAATGGGAATATGAGGCATATGACCGAGAGAAGTATAGGGGTGGAAGAAGATACAGAAATATTATGACTAGATATCCTTTTGAAAGTCGGGGAGAAAGAATGAAAAGATGGAGGAGAGCGGTTGTGACAGAGGGTCTCTATCCAGTTTTAGTTGCTGAAGAAGCAACTGGAGGCAAATGTAAAGAAAAGAAGAATAATGTAGAGACATCAAGGATAGATTTTGGTCCAAGTGATTCTGATGATGAGTTGTTAGATGACATTTTGACTAAAAGACCTCCACCTTATCAAGAGAAATCAAGTGCACCATTAATGGGAACCCCACTAATTCCGCAGGTTTCACAAGTCCCAGCAGTTACTAGAGTAGTACAGGAGAGTGAAATGGATGTGCTGAATAGGGCAAGAGAGGAGTTGACTCAGAAAATTAATCAGTTGAATCTGAATGCAGAAGCATTAACAGTGCCAGTAACAATTGGTCCTATAGTTCCATTGTATGGAGAGAAACAGAATATATCAAGAACACATGCATTGACAGTTCCAATAAATAAAGACAGGAATAAAGTGGTGGCAATAGTTGATCAGTGTTAGACCTGGTACCATTGGCGTGAGTCTCCCTTCCATTTTTTTCTGATTGCCTCCTCTGTTTTTGATCTGTTTGCTGGTTTTAGATGCTTTGGGCACTGTGCCACTGCTATTCAGTGCCACAGTGCAAGTGCTCCCTATGTTAAATTGATGTATTGATTAGTGACTCCATGATTGGGTTATTTGATTTACTTGTCAGACCCTAGTATAGTGCACCAGGTGTGCCCAGGGCCTGTAAATCAAATGCTGCTGGTGAGCTTGCAGCACTGGTTGTGCCACCCACAGAAGCAGCTTGTAAAGTGTGTCTCAGGCCTGCCATTGCAGAGCCTGTGTGCAGTCTGTGACTGCCATGTCGACTTGGCAAGTGCACCCACTTGCCAGTCCCTAAACCTTCCCTTATCTTCATATCAGACACCCCTAAGGTAGGCCCAAGGGCAGGGTGCATTGTAAGTATAAGGTAGGAGATGCCCTGGTGTGTGTGGCATGTCCTAATAGTGAATTACAGCCATTTTCGTTTTTCACTATTGCAAGGCTACCTGTTCCCCATAGGCCAGAATGGGCAGTTTGTTTATAGCATCTTATAATCCTAACTGACCAGGGGAACATGGTAGAAAAACGAATTTAGTATGCCTGAACTCAGAATGATAAAATACATCTTTTAGTAAAGTTGGTTTTAACATTCTGTGTTTGAAAATACCACTTTTAGAAAGTAGGTATTTTCTTGCCTAACTGTCCAAGCCTGCCTCTGCTAGGTTGTGTATTGTGTGTCTGCTTTGTGAGTGACAGGGGCTGGGGGATTCCAGGAGACAGGGTGAGTCAGCACAGGGCTGAATAGACCTATCTGCATGTAGAGTGGTGGGAGGAGTTGCACCTGGGTCTGAATAGGGCTGTGCCTGCCTTCCACAATGCTGGCTCCACCTCCTGTGGTGCGTCTGATGTCCCTGGCCCACACTGTCAAAGGAAAGAAGGAGTCCTGTAAACAAAGTGCTCCAGGACTGCACAGAACTGGTTTGGACCAGGTACAGGCCCCTCTGCCTTCAGAGGACAAAGGATTTTGCAGTATAAATATGGGGACCCAGAACCCAAGACTTGAGATCACTTCTGGAACAACAAGACGAACCTCTGCCAAGAAGAACCAAAGGAAGCTGTAGGAGTTGGACTGCCCCCCTGCCAGTGTGCTGTGTTGCTGGGTTGGCCTACAGTGGCGTCTTCAGTGCCGAGGAGAAGGAACTTTTAAAGAACTTTCATCATCTTGCAGAATATTACTCCAAGGGCTTGAACTTGTGCTTGTCTCCTGCTGAGGTCTCAGGGACAAAAGACTTCACCACCAGCTCCCCTCTGAATTCCCTTGCTGGGAATTCTGTCTGCAGAAGCCTGCGTGTCGCTGGGAGCTGGAAGCGCGACTCAACGAGAAGAAGCGTGTCGCAGTCGCAGCTGTTGCCGTCGCATCGCCGGAGAAGCGTGTCGCCGCCGCATCACCAGAGAAGCGAGCCTTCGTCAAAGCTGTTACCCGACGCATCACCGGAGAAGCATGTCGCCGCCGCAGAGGCAACTTGAACTAAGTTACTTCTACCATCTTTAAGTCTATTTTGAGTACAGTATTGTGGATTTTTGTCGTTTGTGGTCTTGTGTTAAGTCTATATAAAGAATACTTATTTTTATAAAACCTGTGTGGTGTCCATCTGTAGTGTTTTCACTGTATTACTGTATGTGTTCACAAATGCTTAACACACTGCCTCTGAGATAAGCCTGTCTGCTCGTGCCAAGCTACCAAGGGGGTGAGCAGGGGTTATCCAGTAGTGTAACTCCCTTGCCCTGACGTAGAAGCAAGGGTCCCTATTTGGTCAAAGGTACCTACCTCTGCCAACTAGAGACCCCCAGTTCTAACAATCAGGCTGAACAAGCTGAAGCAAGTACTTCATTAATTGATCTGCCAGTTTGTGAGATGTTAACTGAAACCCCTAAGAGAAGTGCGCAGGTAAATCCGAGGAGATTAGTGAAGAATGTTACTCCAGTAACAGGGAGTTCAATGGGACCTTCACCAGATGAATTAGATGACTGGATAAGGGGAATGGAAAAGCGAAAACCTCAACCACAGAGTATAGATGTGAGTAAACTGAGAGTGGATTTGGAAGAAATGATTATTGGTACAATAAGCCCAGACAGATTGAGTAATTATCGAGATGAAGAGTTGTTTTTCTGTGCAAAAATATTACTTGGAAAGCGAGAAATCTTCATAAAAAGTTGACAGAGGCTACTTGTGAATATGGAGTAGACATAGAAAAGTCAAAAGTGTTACAGAAAACATATAGACTGGATTTTACTGAAAAGGATTTAGAGAGTTTGAATGCATCTGGCAAAAGATTGCAAATAAAAGAATTGATGAATATCTTGAAGAAATGGGGAGATGTAGAACGGTGGAAAGGTAGATGGGCGAAAAAGAAAGAAGAAATGATTGCCACTAAAAATGCGTCTTTATTTCCACTGAGAGAGTCAGAACAGGCTGAAAGAGTGTGTCCAGTGAGAGAAGTTCCAGGTGGTGGATATGTTCATGTCCCTTGGACAAGACAGGATATGTTGTCTTTTACTCATGACTTTCCCAGGTTAAGGGAAAAGCCAGTTGAATGGTACAAACAAGTAGAGAGGTTTGTGAGGTTTCAAAGGTCTTGTTGAAGGATCTGGATGGTTTATTTGAGATTGTTGTTCCAGCAGATTTATGGACAGAGTGTAAGATTACTGTTGATTGGCCTAAAGAAGAATATCCTAGAGATGCGAAAACAGGTGCACCTTCAGATGAGGTAATGAGAAAATATCATCCGGTAATTACTTACCTGAAAGGAAAAATTTCTCTAAAAGAAACAGATTGGGTTAAAATTGACAGAACAACTCAAGTGCCAAAGGAGTCGGTACATGCTTATTATGAAAGGTTGTTACAGGTGTTCAAACAGTACAGTGGGTTTGAGAATATTGGAGATAAAGATATGGGACATTTTGTGTATCGTTTTGTATTTGGATTAAAACCAGACATTAGTAACATGATACAGTAACATTTGATTTGTTGGCAGAGTAAAACAGTTGATGAGATACTGAGGTATGCAAAATATTGTAGTGATAATATTGAATTGAGGCATAAAAAGCTAAAGGAGAAAATGATGTGGGCACAGGTGAAAGTGGCGGAACAGCAAGAAGGAAGTAGTAGTTCACAGACAAATTTTCAGATGAAAAGGTCAAAATCAGAATGGCCAAGTACCTAGCGGTGGTAGAGGTAAAATGAATATTGATGAGATGAAAAAGAAATATCCTTGTCATGCGTGCGGAAAATTTGGGCATTGGAAGAATGAGTGTAGATCTGCTCAGAAAAATAATGGGAGGAATCAAAATTTAAATTCACAGATGGAGAATGAGGTGGTTGTGAACCAACAACCGCAACAGCAGCTGCAGATAGTTACTCCACAGTTACAGGTACCACAAGCTCCTATGCCAAATAGTGTGAATGCTCAAGTGCAGAGATACAGTGCGAACACTGGATTTCACGCAGGAAACAAATTGGTAAGAATCAAAATGTGCAAATGGTTTCGCAATACTTGTTGCAGTGCAATGAGAGTGATTCAGACTCATCTCAATGACGGTGCCTGAGGGGGGAGGAAGAGTGCGTGCTCGGCGCAGCTCTAGAGGTAGATCAGTCAGGTCCATTTGTTGATGGAAGAGTGGAAGGTAATGATATTACATTCCTAGTGGACACTGGTGCTACCCGTTCTACTGTGACAGCAGCAGAAATTCCAAACCTACCCCTCTCGGGAGAAACTATCCAAGTCGTAGGAGTTTCCAATAAGCATATCAAAACCCCAATAACAAAGCCAATAGAAGTTCATATTGGAAGATTCAGAGACATGCATCGGTTCGTGGTATGTGATACGAGTCCGGTGAATCTGTTAGGGAGAGACTACCTGTGCAAAATGAATTGCACTATTTATTGTGCACCAGATGGTATTGCTTTCCAAACACCAGATGAGGATGTTGCATTTAAAATGATGTTAGCAAAGCAAGGGACAGAAGTAGATGAATTGTTTTCACTTCTTACTAAGGAAGATTTGCCTGCAGAATTGAGAGATACAGTAAGATCTGATGTATGGGATTTCTCAGGAAAAGAGATTGGTCTGATGAAAGGTGTGGATCCTATTCAGGTTGCGGTGAAACCGGGTGCAACATTTCCAAACACACCTCAATACAAAATGAGTCCTGAGATAACAGCAGGAGTTATTCCTGTGATTGATCAAATGATTGAACAAGGTATTTTGAGAGAAATATTAAGCAATCCTTGTAATTCGCCTATTATGGGAATTAAAAAGCCAAGCGGAAAATATAGGATAGTACAAGATTTACCTAAAATTAATAAGATTGTAGTAGCCTGTTGTCCAATAGTGCCAAATAAAGCAGTGATGCTTTATCAAATTCCCTGTGATGCAAAATGGTACACAGTAATTGATCTGTGTCAAGCATTTTTCTCGATTCCTTTACATCCGGATAGCCAGTAATTGTTTGCATTCCGGTTCAGAGACCGTGTTTTGGCATGGTGCCGAGTTCCCCAAGGGTATACAGAGAGTCCATCGATTTTTAATCAGATTTTGAAAAAATGTTTGGAGACTTTGATTATGCCAGAAAAATCGGTTTTGGTTCAGTATATTGATGACCTACTGGTGGCATCAAAAACACGAGAGGCATGTGTGACAGATACAATTGCCTTAATGAATCATCTGGCAGAAGGTGGAAACAAAGTGTCACCAGCAAAATTACAGTTTTGTAAACAGGAGGTCCAATATTTGGGACACAAAATAGAGAAAGGAGTCAGGAAAGTGACACCAGAAAGGATCAGTGTGATTCAACAAATGAGTCCTCCTAAAACTCAAAAGGAAGTGCGAATGTTCTTGGGAAGGATTGGATACTGCAGACAGTGGATCAGTGGTTTTTCACTGAATGCGAAGCCTCTACAGAGGTTGACGCACAAGGATGTGACTGATCCGATTGAATTGGATGCTGAAAGCATGACAGCTTTTATTGAGCTACGAGACAGTCTTTGTCGAGCACCTGCATTGGGAATGCCAGATTATACAAAGGATTTTGCGTTGTACTGTTGTGAGAGAGATGGGTGTGCACTTTCAGTTTTGACTCAGAGACATAGAATGGCACGACGTCCAGTGGCATATTTTTCTGCTACTTTGGATTCAGTGGCTGCAGCGTTACCAGGTTGTTTGAAAGCAGTAGCTGCTACTTGTGTGAGTTTGGAACAGAGTGAAGCAATTGTGATGGGACATCCAGTTAAAGTATATGTGCCACACTCAGTTGAGATTCTTTTGACAAGAACACGTATGACCTATAGTCGGCTGACTAGGTATGAAAGAGTAATATTGGGTGCTGAAAATGTGACTGTGGTGAGATGTACGACAATAAATCCGGCAACATTGTTGCCTAGTCCATTTTGTGAGGAAGCAGATCACGATTGTTTGGATGTGACGGAATTGTGCACAAAACCAAGGCCAGATATAAGGGATACTCCGTTAGAGGAATCCGATAGTGTGATGTTTGTTGATGGATCTTGTCTGAGAAACGAAAAAAGCGTATTGAGTTCTGCTTATGCTGTATGTACAGCGGCTGCGGTTCTGGAAGCATCCTGTCTAAAAGGGGTAAACTCTGCACAAATCGCTGAACTAATATTTCTGATTAGAGCATGCAAAATTGGCAAACATTTGAGAATAACCATATTTACTGACAGTCAATATGGTTTTGGGGTGGTTCATAATTTCGGACAGTTATGGATGCAAAGGGGATTTCTGACTTCTTCAGGTTCTCCTATCAGAAATAGCAAAAATGTGAAAGATTTATTGGATGCTTTGCAATTGCCCAAGAAAATTGCGGTGGTCAAGTGTTCTGCACATAAGTCAGGAAATGATTATGTGACAAGCGGCAACAGATACTCTGATCAAGTAGCGCGTTTCTGTGCACAAAATTCAATTGCAATAAACAGAGGGGTGGAAAAGAAAAATACTGATTGCCACCTGATGTTTTCTTCATGGGAAACTTGGGATGAGATTAGACAGTTACAAGAGGAAGCAAGTGATGAGGAAAAGGACATTTGGAAAAAATCAGGCTGCAAGAAGAGAGCAGAAGATGAAGTTTGGGTGTATAT
Source organism: Calotriton arnoldi (assembly GCA_963921515.1). Classification (NCBI taxonomy): domain Eukaryota; kingdom Metazoa; phylum Chordata; class Amphibia; order Caudata; family Salamandridae; genus Calotriton; species Calotriton arnoldi. Next base: position 20,628 of record CAWUFW010027696.1, read on the forward strand.
AGATGAAAGACCAGTTATGCCAGATTCTTTACTATCCCAAATGGCAAGGGTGTACATGGAATTGCACATGTCGGAAGAGACGCAATGATCAGGCTCTTCAAGCAGTCATGGTACAACCCAAAGTTCAGGGTCCTTGCAGAGAGTCTATTCCAGAGGTGTATTACCTGTCAACAGCAAACTCCAGGTAGAAAGACAGTTGTGAGTTGGGGACAAATTGGAAAAGCAGCAGGACCATTTACGAGGCTCCAGCTTGATTTCATCGAGCTTCCCCCATGTAACGGACTAAAATATGTGTTAGTTGTTGTTTGCTTGTTTTCTCGTTGAGTATAAGCTTATCCAACAAGAAGGAATGATAGTCTGACTGTTGCGAAGTTACTTCTAAGAGAACTAATTCCAAGCTTTGGTTTTCCAGTCACTTTAGAGACAGATAGGGGATCTCATTTTAATAATGAGATAATTCGGATGATCTGTGCAGCACTACAGATTGAGCAGAAGCTGCATTGTGCCTATCGACCAGAAGCATCTGGAGTGGTCGAGCAAATTAATGGCATTTTAAAATCTAGACTGGGAAAGGTATGTGCCTCCACAACATTGAAGTGGCCTGACGCTTTACCCCAGGTATTGATGAGTCTTAGAAGTATCCCAGATAAAAAGACTGGATTGAGTCCTCATGAAGTGCTGATGGGAAGAGCAATGAGACAAGCGATTGTACCAGCAAACAAACTGATGAATATTTCTGATGATCTAGTGCTTGATTATTGCAAAGGATTGGCTGATCTGGTGCGTTCTGTGTCTCATCAGGTTGGAGAAATTGCAACCACAACACACCCGGATCAAGCACATGATCTGAGTCCAGGAGAGTGGGTTCTTGTCAAGAAACACGTGAGGAAGCCGTGTTTAGTACACAGGTGGCATGGACCTTACCAGATTATTTTGGTGACAACAACAGCAGTGAAGTGTGGTGGCTTGCCAAACTGGATCCACGCAAGTCATACCAGAAGAGTCCCAAGTCCACTTGAAAAAGAAGGTGAGCAGCAACTGGTGAATAAAAATAAGAAACCAGAAGCTGGAAGTTGTGAAGCTAAAGAATCTAGAGTGACAGATTCTGACAAGCTTGATGATGATGAACAACCAAGCACAAGTCAAGTAGAGTGGGCACCAGCTACTGGGTCTCGTAAGACTGCTGTTGAGCAAGTACAAAAGGAAGTTACAGAAAATCAAGAGCAAGTTCAACACAGAAAGGGACTAAATAAAAGAGCCTGTTAACCAGAAAGAAAAGGTGAAGAAGTGGTTCAAGCTAAGAGAGTGAAAAAGGGTGACAATTGGCCAAGTGGAGTAAAAAACTGAAATACACTCTTCAAAAGAGAAAACCAGAACAAATAAATGAAGTATCAAGTCAAACTGAACAAGAAGAATCGGTAGAAGAATCAGTACGAAGAACAAAGAGAATAAGAGTCCCAAGTAGGAAATACAGAGCTCCTGAATGGACATATGTTATTTTGGAGGAAATTGAGAGCACAGATCAAATAGAAAGAGAAGCTGGTACTGAGCAAATTGATGAAAGCAAATTGAGACTGCATTAAAAGAGAACAGTGAAAAATTAAGGTGCAACAAAATTCAGTGAAAATATTTGGGAAGATCCAGATGATTTGAAGAAGACTCTTTTTAAAAAAAAAAAAAAATTAAAAGAGGGGGGTAAAGAAGAAGCTTTCTTCTTGAAGTGTGGATACACTATTTTCCGGTGGCTTTTGGACAAGTTTGTCAAACTTTTTAGAAAGTTGTTAGAATTTTCTTAGGTTTTTCTTCGATTTTTATTTTTTATAGTATACAAAATGGCAGAAGATATAGTGATTGGAAATCAAGAACCTAGTTTTAAACGTAGATGTATCAAAGCTTGCTTATGTAGTGTCTTGCTATTATGTTAATATGGTTAATATTAACTGTCTTTGTACCTATTCTAATGGTAACTAATAACAAGAATAATACTAATAATGTGATAAGTGAAAGAATGGACCCTGTTACTAAAGAAACTCCTAAAACTAACAATGATCAGGTTGATGATAGTATTTATCATCATGATAAATCATTTAGTGATTTCTCGTTAAATGTCTTTACAAAATTGCTGTATGAATATGTAGACACAATGGATGTGAGAGATTGTTATGTGAGCATGCAATTACCTTCGTCTGTCTCAGAGGGGGTGACTTACCATCACCTTCCTTTAACATATGGCATATCATGTAGTGTACTAACAAGTCTTTTTTACGTGACGGGGAAGCTAGAGTATTATTATTCAAATATGGATTTAGTGTTTTCAGAAATTCCTATTAGAAAAGATATGAATAAGGTGTATTGTAATAGAAATGCGGGATACATGGGAGAATTTGTTCATATTACACAAACAATAGATACAGTATATGCTTATAGAAATAATCTAACGTAGTTTGCGGGCTGAAGAAAAAGAATTCATTAATATGGTTGAAGATAGAAGACAGGATTTTCAAAGGAAAGCTGCTGAACATAAGTCACATGTACCACCATGGGCTTTTAGAGAGGGAAATTATAAGAAAGGCGAGACTTACGCTGCAATGTCTCTGGATTGGTATCATAAAGGGAAACTTTGCTTACTTAGACTAAATACTGACTATAATAATTATTTCATTGATACTAGTGAATGTGAACACACTTTTCTGATAACTGATGGATGGGGATTAAAAGGTGGAACTGATCCTGTATTTCCAGGAGTATATTATGTGTGTGGTAAGAATGCACACTATAGGTTGCCAGCACACTGGTATGGTAGTTGTTATTTTGGGATCGTATTTCCTAAAGTTTACCATGTAGATAGAAATAATAAAATCAATGAAATAAAGCATGGATTAACACGCAAAAAGAGAGCAAGTTTTTCAGAAATAATTAGTGATATTTTTGGTGCATTGATACCCTCAGTTGGAGTCGTTCTAAATTCGCATAAAATTCGGAAATTGTCCACAGTGGTTGATCGTTTATCAACAGACACTGCTGGTGGGTTTTTGATGATTGATACTGAAATGGTTGCAATTAGATCAATGGTTTTGCAAAATCAACTTGCCCTGGACATTTTATTGGCAAAAGAGGGCGGAGTCTGTGGCATATTGAAAATTCAACACTGCTGTACTTATATCCCTGACAAAAGTAAAAGTCTTGAGGGGTATATAAAGAATAATACGAAATTACATGAAGATTTGACCCAACTGGAGGTTGATGGTGTTTGGGAGAAACTTGGTAAGAGTTTTTCCTCTGTAGGTAAATGGTTTTCTACATTTGGAAGTAGTTTATTAGGGAAAATACTAATACCAATTATTTCAATAGCGGTAGTGACTTTATTAATAATGATGGCATATAAATGTTGCAAGTGTAGATGTGGAAAGGAGATGACAGAAACAGATAGAAAAAGTAGAGCTAGGAAAAGAAATTGAGAAGAAATAGAATTAGAGGATATGAAAGGAAATTATTATGAAATGATGAAAGACTTAGATGAGAAAATGGCAAAACGAGAAAAGAGTACAATACTTTAGATAAATTAGAGGTGGTAATTAGTATGATGGGGATTTTTGTGATGGCTCAAAAATGCCATCAAAGGGGGGAATTGATGGAGCAGGGTTTTGAGAAAATGAAACCTGCTCGGATTAATTCCTCGGTAACATTTACTAACAGTGTGCGGTGAAAATAGCATGCAAAACCACGAAAACACAGGAAAATGCTTATGCGCATGCGTGCACTAATGCGTGGACTAATGCATAAAAGCCTAGGCCGCATTCACGTTCTGCTTAAAAATAAGAAGAATAATAAGGCTGCTTTCTGCACGTTAATGCTTTATTAGACAAATAACGTGGGATAGTGCAAATGGTGGGTGGTAAAACAGTGAGAATTATATTTCATGAAATTAATAATGTCTGTGTTTTATTCGTCGTAGTGATGCTTGCAAATGGGCTTACATCGTTGCATGACGAGTTAAGGGTTAAAAGAGGAAAATATTAAAGAAACCGAAAATTCAGCTTCTGAGAGAAGGAATGGAGAAGGCAATGTTGATGACCTTCCTGAACCATTGTATGTCTGCCAAGTAACGGAAGGATGGCCGTGAGACCATGAGCAAATGTACAAACTTCTTCCGCGGAAGTTGCAGAAGGGGACAAAAAAAATGTAGAGTTTCGAAACATGTTACAAGTCGAAGGAAGCCTGTATTCATAAGAAGTGGATTACGTATTGCTAGAATTATTAAACAAAGAAAGCTATGAAAACATGGACGTGACTATGGTGGTATGATAGAACACCCCCTGAATTGACCAATGAGAGGCTAAGATTCTGAAAATGTTGCTACAATGGTGGGATGGACATGTAGGCTTTTAGAGTATAACTGGGATGTTTGGGGGGTGTTAGTGAGCTTGTGCCTTTGAAGAAGCTAGAGAGGGGAGATCGTCGCTGTCCGTCGGTTTGCTGTATGCAGATAGAGGCCTACCTGTTTCCTGTTCCTGTCCTATTCTTTGTTCCCTGAACTTTCCCGGGGAACCCCCATCTATTCTTGTGGCCAGGGGGTAGATTTTCCACTTAAATACTTGGGTTAGTATAGCTAAAGTCTGTATTTGCATAACCATTTGCAAATGTATTTTTGTCTCTAAAACTTATGTCTCTTCATCTATCCACTCCTTCATTGCATTTCGTCAGTAGCGGTCGGTGGTGGGAGTTCCGCCGGAGCGCTGACGTGGGCGGGGGTAGTAAACTACGGATTATGGCTGATTACAGGTAAGTAAACATATAAATAAAACAAAGTT
>CAWUFW010027697.1:0-25438 GCA_963921515.1 Calotriton arnoldi
GGGGCCGATTCCGATCTCGGTCGGAGGCGCACCCAATACCATTCGGTCGGGAAAAAGCCATGCGAAAGCCTGTTTCCCGACCGAACCGTACGCGGGTCCGGCCGAGCGAGTACGATGCGAGTTCGCCGACCGACTCGTCCGGGCGACCCGACCGCTCCGACCGACTCGCACCCGGATCGTACCGCTCCGACCGACTCGGTCGGACCCGATCCGCACCGCGCAATGGAGACGTTTTCCGGCCGGGTAAGTACGATGCGCACCTCGACCGCTCCGACCGACTCGCGCCGTCCGACTCGAACTCGCTGTCAGAGCCGTACTTTGGGGTCCGTGTCGGACCCCCTGTACGCGTACCCGTGCGAGGCGCACACAGGGGGACCCATGGGTCCCCCTACCTGTGCGTGTACGCCGCGAGCGCTCGCGGCGTACTCGCTGTAGGGGCGCCCTTGTCCGCCTCGCACCCATTGAGGCAATGGGAGCCCGCGTACGCGTTGTACGACCGGCTCCCATTGAGTTCAATGGGAGTCCGACCGACTCGTGTCCGATAACATACGGACGCATCGTACTCGTTCGGTCGGACTGCACGGGTCCGATTCGGTCGGAAATCTCTCCGGGTCCGGCTCGGTCGGAGAAATTTCCGGCCCGAATCGGAATCGACCCCTAATTGTTTATTTACAACTGAAAACCAGTTCCTTAGATCCCTGGTGGATTTGCCGTCTAGCACTCCGCTGATGCCCCTCTATCTGGATCTTGCACACAGGCAGTTAGCACACAAAATAAGCTACAAACTTTTAATGTTCTGGCATAGGCTATGGTCAGTGGACGAGCTACCCTCTTATCGGGAGCCTTTGATAGCGCTCCTGAAGTTACCATCGACATCCTCGATCCCCTGGTTTAGATCAGTGAGAGAGCTACTCGAGAGGATCGGGATGGAAGGGTTCTGGATAAAACCGGATAGCTTAGCCACCATCGCTAGAACAAAACTGAAAGTACGGTTCTGGGAAGCCATATCAAATACAGCACTGGTAAAAAGTGAGGGTCGCCTAACTTCTGAATTTCTAGATTTTAAATCAGTTTATCGCTTTGAGGACACAATAGATGAAATTGCCCCTCCAATGGCACAGAAACTATTCCTCCAGTTCCGATATAAGACCCTCCCCACAAAACAGTTTTGCTCAAAGTGGTCAAATGATGCAGCTGACGATGACCTTTGTCCTGCGTGTAATGCCAGCTCAGAAACGATTGCACATCTGCTATTCTTCTGCCCTCATTATCAACTCTCAAGGAAAAAATGGATAATTCCACTGTGTAAACTAGAACCTTGATGACTGATACCCGTAGAGTGGTGGTTTTTGGTCTGTCTAGATACTGGCATGCACTTTGGATCAGGAGCACTAAATGCACTTTATGGCATGTCAGTCTTTTCGCCCAAGACTTTTATTCGTATTTGTATGGTATCAACATTCCCTATGTCTACTTAATTGCACTTTATGACATTTTTAAATTTCTCTCCCTGCGTTTTTTTAAACTATATTTGTATGGTATTAATGCTTTTTAGGATTATTTACCTTTTATATTTTAACCACAATGTGCTGTTTACTTTTATGATCTTGTATGATCAAAATAAAGTTGGAATGATGATGATAATAATAAATATTTTTATTTTTTTTACAATTAATATAACTTTTTTTAAATAATACTTATTATTTTCCACTTTTACACTACTTTTATCACAAAGCTTTAATGCTACTTTTTAATTTATATATACTCTAGTATTAATTTTAATACCTGAGTATTAAAATAAATTACCACAACCTTATTTTAAATTAATTAGTTTAAAAATAATAAAAATAAATAGAATAATATAAATCTCCCTTTTATTATCACTATTATCCCAAACATTTAATTCAATTTTTTTAAAGCACTCTAGTATTAACTTTAATACATGTGTATTAAATTAAATTACCACAACCTTTTTCATTTTAAATATTATTTAAATGATACACAGCTCCCTTACAATATTAATATATTACAAACCTTAAATATAATTTTTTTTTAAAATACTCTAGTATTAGTTTTAATACCTGGGTATTAAAATAAATTACAACTATTTTTTAAATTATTTAATATTTATATAATATAAACCACCCTTTTAATTTCCAAATATTTTTAAAATAAATACTGTTTTATAATACCTGAGTATTAAAATAAACTACCACAACCTTCTTTAATATTATTTACTATTTATATATTATAAATCCCCCTTTAATAAATATAAACTATAATTAATTATAATACGTCAGTATTAATTAAAATAGACTACCACAACTATAATTAATTATAATACCTGAGTATTATTTAAAATAGACTACCACAACTATAATTAATTATAATACCTGAGTATTAATTCAAATAGACTACCACAACCTTAATAAAATACTTACCATACTATACTTACCAATGCGTTGTAATGCCATGCGTTGTAATAGCATGCATTGTAATGGCATGCGTTGTAAAGGTATGTGCGTTGTAATGGCATGCGATGTAATAGTGTCTGCGTTGTTATGGATGCGTTGTAAAGGCATTTCGTTGTAATGCCTGCGTTGTAATGGATGTCTCCCCATTTCTTACATTGGTGTTCAGCACTGGGATCAATAGTATCCAGTTCTAGTATGCATTGATAACATTTCATAAGTTCATTTTTGGCACACATTACCTATGTTTAAAGCACAAACACTAGAGCTCAAGGCTCAAAGGGGTTCAAAGGTTTGGTTGCATGAACTCAAAATGTGGGAAAGGAAAGCCCCCACACACATATGTCATGTGAAAACATTGAGGATTGGTTGAAGTAGTAACTGTGTTTATTATGACCGGTTTACATCTTGAAATGATGTGATAGCGGGGTGGCCTTTCACTGAACTATTTCCATGAGTGTTACAGGCCCTAGTGTCATTTGAATCCCAACACCACACACACTAGGCCTGTATGAGAAGGGTCCTTCTCTGTAGGTTTAGGTCCTGCAATAGGTACCCACACCATAGATCTCGGTAAAAGGGTAGGTCCTGCTTTAGGGTTGCAGGAGGTGATTGGGGGCTCCAGGAAATTCTCACACTTGCCATGGACAAGGCAGAATACCTGCGAGGGAGCCCACAGTTAGCAGAGATCTTCCCACCATTGGTGCAGGCCAGAACTCCCTTGAAGGGTGGAGCAGGTTTATACACAGAAATAGTGACCCTCCTAGGGTTTCCTGCCAGGATGGTGGGGTGGTTGAGAAAAAGTTATGGTTCCCATGGTCCTCATGGAATATCTAGTGGGGAGGAGGAGCTGTCTAGGGGTGGCCCCAGAAGGGGATGGTTCCCAAGGTAGAGTGTGTACTGCCTGACACTGTGGTGATCAGAGAAGGGATGGTGAACTCCCTACATTCCTGAGATGGGTTAGTGGTGGACCCAGAGATGTCAAGGTAGGGTTGGCAACTGCCCGAGTTCAGTAAAGTACGTCATCCTTTGAATGTTTTACCTGATCCTGAGGTGGCGGCTGAGGCGATTCCCAGCTAGGTATCCAATTAAGTAGACCCATTGGGGTCAACCCCCAGGACACCGGGCAGAGGCCCTGTAGATGGAAGTATGATGCAGGTGGTGGCTGAGGCTACCATGCCTCAGCCAGATGGCCAGGTGGTGCCTACTCTTGTAGAGGACCTTAAGCAATGATCTGGTGGAAGGAAACCACATCTGTCAACCTACACCATATGGCCGATACTAAATAGTATGCCTCCAAGCATTCCACACCGGGATCTCTCACTGAATCCGATGGCTTGTGTTTCTTCGAATAATCCCCAACAAATGGCGGGGTGATGGAGACTTCAATTGATTTAGTGCCTGTTTTACCTTCTACATCCACAACTGCGGATATTGAATATGCTTCTACTTCCGTTGAGGTTATATTTAACATTCCTGAAAGTACAGTTCATTCACCCTCTACTGAATCACAACCACCGTTGTTTCAGCTGGGGCCCAGTGGATACTATATGGACCGCCCTAGTTTTTCATCTCAATCTTCTTCATCGTCATTATCTGTCACAGAACCCCCTACACATACCAGTCTTTTCATCTCCTGGTTCAAAAAGACTTACCTAGTCCCTCCATGGACATACGTCTGGATGGTGCTGACAATGGTGTTCCTTTTCATATGGATTGGGTTCGTGACTGTGTTTTTCCTCTTGATTAATGGCCATTACTTACCTGAACGTTCTGCTTGAACTTTGTTGATAGTGTTCTAGCCCCACACACGTCCTCTTATAAAATGAAATGAGATCAAGCCCTAGTTAATATTTCAGCATTCCCAGTTGTTGATGGCATTGTTTGGGATAAAGTACCATACGATATCCATGGCCCAACGGAACTTTTGAACATTCCATACGTTTTCCGTGTTCCATTAGGAGATGTGGTTTTGCCGGATATACACTCTGATGACTGGGATATTCATGCTGACTGGGATATTCATGCTGTTCAAGTTCATGCTGTTCATGCTGTTCATTCATTATTTTCTGACTTGAAATATTATACTGCTTTTGACACTCAAGATTTGTATTTAAATTCTGCAAATTATGCCGATTTGTTCTGTTATCAACATTATGGCCATCATTTTTTACACAAGACCAACACTGTTAGACCGTTTTTTTATTTTACCCAATGGGAGCATTGCCCAGCACCTTTGCTGGGGAGTTCAAGGACCCAACAGAGTAAATGTATGTAAATGTATGTATTTTACTGGTTACAATCTTTCTGACCCTCACTCCGATTTTTATAAACTGTAGATACCCAACCGCACTAAATTAATGCTGACCCAAACTAAATTAGTTTACTCCTTGTCCTTCATAAATGATTTGTCCGTGAAAGGTTACGAATATTGGAAGGACACAATTGATTTGAAATCCATCTGGGGTACCAAAAATTGGCAAGTGCAGGCCACTGAGTCTTTGCATCACGTATGTCTGATACCGTCTCAGCTCATATTTTTAAATGAGACGGTACAACAGACTACTTGTTTTGGTTTAGCCACAGCCAAAAATCTGAATTCTCCCTCCATTCCATCGTTGGCCCCGTATGACACATGGCAAACACATACCAACTATACAATTGAAGACTTAGCGGTCATGTTACAGAATGACACACTTAACTCTACCACTATTGACCCCTTGGGATGGTTACTGTGGCCAACAAGCTCCAATGCATGTCAATTGCACTTTCTGAATGCTACACAGGGGTTTACACAAAGTAGACCTGATCCACGTTTCCCACATTCTTATACAGTTACCACATACTCGGTGGGTAAATTGTGTCAGCAATGGTTGGAAAATTCCACACTGTCATCTGTGAAACAACACCTTTCTCTCTTGTCTGGTGAAATGGATCTGGCTGATTTTCTTTTAGGACCAAAGTCCCCTCGAACAATACGTTTTGTTTACGCTGCCTATAATGAATTTTGGAAGCTATCGCAGATGGAAGCGGCGTTCCGCCTGCGCCAAATTGACCAAGCTAATTTAAAAAAAGTTCTTGCTGTTGTCGTTAATAGCATTAATACACTGTCTTCTTGTATATATACTTTGGATAATATTGTATCATCAGTCATTGACGTTGTTCAACATGAAGGGGTCGATTCCGATTCGGGCCGGAAAAAGCACCGACCGACTCGGATCCGGAAAAAATACCGACCGACACGTACCCGTGGCGCCCGACACGCCAAGTACGATGCAAGGCGCGAAAAATCCGACCGACACGTAACGAAACCAAGTCGACCGACCGAGCCGCACGGAAAACAGCAATCCGGCCGGAAAAACACGCGAATCCAACCGACCGACACGCACCCGGAACAAATCCGACCGAATCGTACCCGCCAACTCCAACCCGCAAAGTACGATGCAAGGCGCGAAAAACACGACCGAGTCGGACGGAGGACAAGCCGTACGACCGACACGCATACAAAACCGAGCCGAAGCAACACAATACACCGCGACCGACGCGTACGCAGCATACAAAACTGCACAAACACAGCGTGGACGAAACGGAAAACACCGTACGAGACCAATGCAGGGTCCGACTCGGTCACAAGAACGTTTCCAACATACACAAACAGCACAAAGGAAAAATCAACCAAAAAAGGCCAAACAAGCAATTACCAAGCCAATAAACACTGGGGGGTGGGGACAGAGAACAAAGACACACCCACAACTCCACCTATATAAAGGACACAAATCACTACCATGAGCCTTTGCAAATGCCATTTCACTGCCAGCACCCAAGAGAAAGCAACCACACACCCACAGCTCATCCCTCACACAAGCCACACACCATCAGCACACCAACAAATACCTACCTCACATACACCCAGCAAAACACACACTCACACACCCTCACCTGCACACCAACACACACATCACTCACCATCACCACCCATCACCATGCCCCCCAAGAAGAATCCCAAGTTCCTAGATTGTGAATTGGAAGTCCTGGTAGACGAGATCCTCAGGGTGGAGCCACAGCTGTTTGGCACTCTGGTCCAACAGACCCCCATGTCGCAGAAAACCAAGATGTGGGAGAGGATCATCAACAGGGTGAACGCCCAATCATCATGTCGGCGCACAAAGACGGACATCCAGAACAGGTGGTATGACGTGCGCAGGAGGGTACGGGACCTGCTGAAGATAGACTACAGCAACAGCCAACAGACCGGCAGTGGCCCTCCTGCCAAGCCAATATACCTCAGGCCCTGGGAGGAGAAGGTGCGGGCCATCCTTCCGCCAGTGAGCGTATATGGACTAGAGAACATCCCAGAGCCTGGTGAGTACACAACAAATGTACACAATAAACTGCCACAAAACACACACATCACTGTCAAGGGGAGAGTCAAACCATGCACACATAGCAATTACACAGCAACTAGAACAGAATCATCCCAAAATGTGTATGTCAGTCAGATAAACACAACACATGCCATCAAAAAAGTCACATCCAACTGTGCCAACACATGTACAAACACAACCACAACTACAGCTAGGCAGTGGCACAAATAGAACTAACACACACATCCACACATGTAGCCACCACAACAACACCAACACACAGTGAAGACCACTCAAAGGAAGGAATTCTGTGTATGCTGGCCAAGTCAGTGTAGCCAATAGCATCATGGGAGTCGCAGTCACACATATTGCCCCCCCACAACTGTCCCATCAACACCACCCTGAACCATGCTCACATCACAGGGAGTGGAGAAGGACTCACAAGATGGCTGACACTGGCTACTGCTGTGGGGAGCACAAGGCCCTGCTGCCAACTGTGCACCAACAAACAGCAGGACACCACTGACTGACATCCTGAGAGACAACTTACACTCCCTGCAATGCAAGCACGTTCCATGGTGGGATAACTGACTGGGTGGGTGGGTGGGTGGGAAGGAGGTCTGGCTGTCAACCAAACACAATCAATGCAGACCATGTTCACACCCCAGAGAATACATAGAAATGCCCAAATAATGCAGGACAATGTGCCACACCAATATCAACCCCTGACTGTGACGACTTAGGACAATACAATGTACAGGCCCGCACCCCGAGGCACAGTCACAACTGTCAGGTGTGTCAACCACTGATGCCTGCAGAAACATGACATACATTGTTTGTGTCTCCCAAAAACAGGTGATGATAGGGACACAGCAGCAGACGCTGAGGAGTCCCAGTCCCAGGCTCAAGAGGATGCCGAGCTCACTGGCGTCGTACAGCCTCTGTCCTCCTCGGACGATGAAGAACAACCTGGCACATCCGGTGCAAGTCAACATGCTGCACCAGCAGGACCACCAGCTGCAGCACCAGCAGGTCCACCAGCTGCACCCCTGCACCCACCCCTCCAACGACTGTCACCACGAATACCATCCCTGCCGACATGGACAGAATAAGGAACAACACCAGCGCAGTGACCCTGGACCAACCTGGGGCCATGGACACCACCACCACCACCAACCCCCAAGGTGGACCAGGGTTATCTGTGCGTGCAACTGCACACACTGCACATGTCAGCAGGGGTGGTGGGAGGGGTGGGAGACAGAGGTCGCTGCTTGCAGACGTTGCTGGTGTGCATGAAGACCCACAACTGGTACGCATAGCTGATGCGTACCAGTCCAGCACCGGAGAGCTCAGCCAGGTAGTGGGGCTCCTCAGAGACATCAAACAGCAGCAGGCTGCCCATCATGCCCGCTTGGACTCCCACATGTCCCACGTGGAGTCACACATGTCACGTGTGGACTCCCACATGACCCGCGTGGAGTCCAAGTGGGATGTACTACATGAGATGACGGCGGTGCACAGGGACATTTTACAATGCCTCCGCCAGATGAACAGCAACCAGTCCACACCTCCCTGTGTGCCAACAACATCTGGTACCGAACAAACTGCAACTGCCACAGGGAGGGAGGAGGACTCTGGCGGAGAGTCCCCTGCACCGCAGCAGCCTGCACTTGAGGGCCCCCCCAAGAAGAGGGGTCGTCCGAGGAGGGGAAAGTGAGAGGCTGATGGCCAAGCGCAACTCCCAGGAAGCCTGAACCTGTTCTGGATTTTCGCCTTTGTGCACAGACTGTTCACCCTGTTGATGGCAACACTACTCCCACACATTGCATGGGGAGTATAAGTTGGAACAATGTGTCAGACAACAGTGGCCCCGATACTGGGGATCCTGTCTACCTGGACTTTCTATTCATCTAGGAACTTGGGATTGCAAGATTCATGTACAGCACAATCCATCCTATGCACTATTATCACAATAAACACACTAATACACCATACTTGCCTCTGTCGTGATTCCAACGTGGGTGCTGTTATGGGGATGATGAACTGCAAAATTACACAGTGTATGCGAACTGCAACAGCAAGGACAACACAGGCATGTGAGTACAGGCAACGTGACACATATGAGGGAGACACACCACCAGGGCTACACAACACATACACACCTAGGCCATCTGACTCATTGCCTACACTGATGTTGCCAGGGAAGACGGTGCAATGCACAGACACCACACCCATTCCCAGTTGTAGTCAAGTAGCCCACAGGTGCAGTAAGCAAATGGCAGTCAAATGTGTGACCACAGACAACGCACATCACAAAGTGAAGCACAGGTTTATTACACAGTTGCAACATGCTGTAACCACTACAGATGCAAGGTAATCCCACCTGGCAGCGGGCACACAGTCAACAACTGTAGACTGAAGGAAGTCCATGGGTGTGGCGCACATCACCTGTAGGGACACAACAGCTACCAGCCTGGATGTGCAATCACGTCGTCGGTGGACACAGTTCACCAAACGAATCTGAAAGTACCCTGTGAAGGACAGAAATGACACACAGTCAAAAGCAATGCAGTACAGGACAGAACAGCAAAACTCATGCACAATACATGTTACAAGATACCCACCCAGAACCAAGTTAGCATGTCAACACTGTTGGGGAGTACAGCCCACCTGTCACCACACATCGCAACACACATCCTGTCAAGTAGCCCATGGACACACTCCAACAGCACCAGAGCACCACCCACACATCATGCCAACTCACATCATTCACATGACACCTCAGGATACTCACATTCAGCTAAAGAAGTTGGTGATGAGCTGTGTGCGGACATCACCATCACCATCATCATCATCATCGTCACTGGCATCGTGGTCCAGGCCAGGATCCTCCACAGGTGGCGGATGTTGGTCATCGTCATCCTGGATGAGAGGCAACTCCTTCCGCACTGCCAGGTTGTGGAGCATGCAGCAGACGATGATAATCTTGCACACTTTCGCAGGGGCATATGGGAGGGACCCTCCGGTCTTGTCCAGGCAGCGGAAGCGGCTCTTCAGGAGACCAAAGGTCCGCTCAATCACTCTCCTGGTCCGACCATGTGCCTCATTGTAGCGCATCTGGGCAGGTGTCACAGGGTTCCTGAGGGGTGTCAGCAACCACGGCATGTTGGGGTATCCCGAGTCACCTACGGACAGACAAGTGCACATCAGCTGACTTGGAAAAGTGGGCGGAATACTACAGATCAGATCACACACAATGGCACAAAGTCAGTACACACCGACAAGCCAGGCACGCTGGTTCTGCATCTGTGCCATCAACCTGGGGATGCGACTACTCCTCATCACAAAGGCATCGTGTGCTGAACCAGGGAAACGGGCACACACGTGTGTGATGGTCATGTCTGCAAGACACACCACCAGTGCATTGACCGAGTGGTAGTGCTTGCGGTTCCTGTAGGCCTGCTCCTGGGCCTGTGGTGGTACCAAAGCCACATGTGTCCCATCAATGGAGCCAATGACATGCGGCATCCTCCCCAGGGCATAAAAGTCACTCTTCACGTCAGTGAGTCGTCGCAGTCTAGGGAAATAGATGTACCGGTTCAGGAAGAGCAACATTGCCGCCAAAACATCGCGGAGCACACGGCTGAACATGGTCTGTGACATCCCACCAGCAGACGCCACAGTATGTTGGAAGGTACCGGTGGCAAAGAAGTGTAGGGCTGCCATCACCTTCACCTTGGGGGTCAGCGCTGTAGGATACGGGCGGCCAGGCTGCAAATGTGGGGACAACTGCACTGCCAAATCCTCAATCAGCTGCCTGGTGAAGCGGTACCGTCGGATGCTGTCCCGTTCCACCATCGTTGCCAGGTCTGGGAATGGCCGATGGACAGCAGGAGCCCTGCAGTGCAGAGGAGAAGTAAGCAAGATCGTCAGTCACCCCACATATGCGGCATTGAACACACTCAAGATCCCAACATACATCATCATGAGGCACAACTACATGAAGTGTGCAGTACCGGAACGACATTTATGGTACATACATGGCCAACATCTGTCAACACGGTCCTACAGGTGGCATCAATTTGTCCCAGGTTGGCCCATTGGATATCATGATGCTGTGTCACAGTCACCCCCAGTGACATGTGAGGACAGATGTGCCCCAGGCACCACAGCTCAACGACAGGCACATTCCCAGGGACCCTGTAATGCCACATGGACACTGGCATCACCTGGAGTATCATGTGTACACCACAACAAAACAAACATGACCCCCACAGGTAGTGGCCACACTTGCCATGGCAGCAGAGCCATGGACGTCTGTGACACACACGCACAACATCAGAGTCCATGCACACACAACGTGGATGTGGAGACTGTCTCCCATTGTGCACATGAAATCAGAGACATTGTAAACACTACATGCACAAAGACTGTGGAGGGCCATCACTATTGTGCCACTGGGACACCCTGGCTCAAACATACCGTCCCACATGGGACTCACGGGGTATGTGACATGACATACACAAACACCACTGTGAAA
The DNA here is from genome assembly GCA_963921515.1 of Calotriton arnoldi. Taxonomy (NCBI): domain Eukaryota; kingdom Metazoa; phylum Chordata; class Amphibia; order Caudata; family Salamandridae; genus Calotriton; species Calotriton arnoldi. The sequence goes on from CAWUFW010027697.1 coordinate 11,376, forward strand.
TGTGACCATGGCACATGCACAGATATGAACAGTTGCACATCACAGTGGTCACGTACACGTAACACCCATGATCCTGTCCCCATGAACACGTGCACAGCCTGGGGGTGGCTGCCCACAGGTGACACCCACAGGACAACATGTACACCAACATACACACAATAGGAAATGCAGCCTTACATGCCTTATGATAAGGTTTGGACAGGCTGTCGTGATGTAGGTGTGCCCCTCACTCCCTGGGAGCTATCTGTGGCTGGCATATGTCCATCTGAGACAGGCATGCTGACATATGCCAGTCACATGTACAGTGATGCGTTGTACTGCAATGGACCGATCGGTGCCTCCGGCCGGCCCATTGCATTCAATGTGTGCGGGTACGCGTTGTACCCCTGTGCGCGTTGAACAGCAATGGACCGATCGGTGCCTCCGGCCGGCCCATTGCATTCAATGTGTGCGGGTACGCGTTGTACCCCTGTGCGCGTTGTACTGCAATGGACCGATCGGTGCCTCCGGCCGGCCCATTGCATTCAATGTGTGCGGGTACGCGTTGTACCCCTGTGCGCGTTGTACTGCAATGGACCGATCGGTGCCTCCGGCCGGCCCATTGCATTCAATGTGTGCGGGCACGCGTTGTACCCCTGTGCGCGTTGAACAGCAATGGACCGATCGGTGCCTCCGGCCGGCCCATTGCTTTCAATGTGTGCGGTACGCGTTGTACCCTGTGCTGCGTTGAACAGCAATGGACCGATCGGTGCCTCCGGCCGGCCCATTGCATTCAATGTGTGCGGGCACGCGTTGTACCCCTGTGCGCGTTGTACTGCAATGGACCGATCGGTGCCTCCGGCCGGCCCATTGCATTCAATGTGTCGCGGTACGCGTTGTACCCCTGTGCAGCGTTGTACTGCAATGGACCGATCGGTGCCTCCGGCCGGCCCATTGCATTCAATGTGTGCGGGTACGCGTTGTACCCCTGTGCGCGTTGAACAGCAATGGACCGATCGGTGCCTCCGGCCGGCCCATTGCTTTCAATGTGTGCGGGTACGCGTTGTACCCCTGTGCGCGTTGAACAGCAATGGACCGATCGGTGCCTCCGGCCGGCCCATTGCATTCAATGTGCGGGTACGCGTTGTACCCCTGTGCGCGTTGTACTGCAATGGACCGATCGGTGCCTCCGGCCGGCCCATTGCATTCAATGTGTGCGGGTACGCGTTGTACCCCTGTGCGCGTTGTACTGCAATGGACCGATCGGTGCCTCCGGCCGGCCCATTGCATTCAATGTGTGCGGGTACGCGTTGTACCCTGTGCGCGTTGAACAGCAATGGACCGATCGGTGCCTCCGGCCGGCCCATTGCTTTCAATGTGTGCGGGTACGCGTTGTACCCTGTGCGCGTTGTACTGCAATGGACCGATCGGTGCCTCCGGCCGGCCCATTGCATTCAATGTGTGCGGGTACGCGTTGTACCCCTGTGCGCGTTGAACAGCAATGGACCGATCGGTGCCTCCGGCCGGCCCATTGCATTCAATGTGTGCGGGTACGCGTTGTACCCCTGTGCGCGTTGTACTGCAATGGACCGATCGGTGCCTCCGGCCGGCCCATTGCATTCAATGTGTGCGGGTACGCGTTGTACCCCTGTGCGCGTTGTACTGCAATGGACCGATCGGTGCCTCCGGCCGGCCCATTGCATTCAATGTGTGCGGGTACGCGTTGTACCCCTGTGCGCGTTGAACAGCAATGGACCGATCGGTGCCTCCGGCCGGCCCATTGCATTCAATGTGTGCGGGTACGCGTTGTACCCCTGTGCGCGTTGTACTGCAATGGACCGATCGGTGCCTCCGGCCGGCCCATTGCATTCAATGTGCGGGTACGCGTTGTACCCCTGTGCGCGTTGAACAGCAATGGACCGATCGGTGCCTCCGGCCGGCCCATTGCATTCAATGTGTGCGGGTACGCGTTGTACCCCTGTGCGCGTTGAACAGCAATGGACCGATCGGTGCGCACCCATTGACAATGGGCTTGCCTGGCAACGGACGCGTTTTTGAATATTCGAACGAGTCGGTTGCTGGAAAATCAGTTGGTCACCCACAACAATGTTGCAAAATAATGTATGTCATGAAGTTGAAGATTTGAAGGATGCTGTGGGCGTGTTTTGGTGCTGCTATTCCATGGATTGGCCAGATTCAGAAGATGCTAACGACTTGGACCTATCACTTTGGACACAAGGGACAGTATCTGCCTCTCCAGCACATATATATTGCTGCATGTTCCCCTGAGAGCCCACTTGCCTGCACTACATGCTCCAGGACGACATCTGCCACTGCACTGCTGCTGTCTCTGCCCCTCTGGACCCTGCAATGGCACGTACTGTGGAGAGAGCCCCAGCCTTCAGCCTTGAAGAGAACCAGGCCCTGCTGGACAGCCTACTTCCACAGTACAGCAAGCTGTATGGGACACCAGGGGAGCAGGTGAGTGTTCTGTGCACTGCCTTTCTGAATGTGCATTTTGTCTGACTAGCAAGGCTGAGAGTCAGCACACCACTGGCTAGCAGGCTCACTGAGTAGTTGTCACCCCCCATAGTGTGTAGTGACTTGCACTGGACAGGTATGGTGCAGTGACAGTGCTTCTGAACAGGGTTTTACTCCCCATGCTATGATACCATGTAGTGACTTCTGGAAAACTGTCCATGGGCAGCCGTGCACTGCCTGGGTACACCATGTGCCCCTGTGATTGCGACATGTATATGCAACTGTGTCATGCACGGATATGTTGCATGTGTAGTAATGTCCTTATCACTTTGTCATCCTGACAGGCTTCTGCCCATCGGAAGCATGAGATCTGGAAGGACATCGTCCGGGCTGTCCGGTCCGTGGGGGTCTACAAGCGCCGGATCCGCAACTGCCAAAAGAGGTGGCAGGACCTTCGGGGCTGGACCCGGAGGATTGCACGGGTCCAGCTGAAGCTGTCGCCTCCTCGCAGGAGGGGCGGAACACGGACCCTGACCCCCCACATGCTCAGGATCCTGGCGGTGGTCTTTCCAGACCTGGATGGGCAGCTGAAGGCCAGAGAGCAGCAAGGAGGGGGTGAGTCAAAGACTGCACTGTGTACTCTGTCTAACATGTTATGTGCCCTCCTCGGGCCAGGTTGAACTGCCACAGTACAGCAGTCATGTTGTCCAGGAGCCATGTCCCTCTATTGTGCACTGCCCACTCCTCATCTGATACCCAGGTGTGGCCCTTACATGCAGGGAATTCTGTCACTTAGGACTGTGTCCTTGCAGTTTGCTTGACTCAAGGTGGGAGACAGCATCTGTTTCCCTGACTCTGTGGTGGGCATCATGGGTGGGTCCATTGCTTACACAATGCCTGTATTCTGACATGTAGGGTAGTGTCACAGGTCTCCCATATGTCCAATAGGTATGACCTGGACAGATGAGGGTTAAGAGGATGTGTTGTGGGGGGATGTACATGTGCACTTGTGCAGCTCCAGGACTTGCATTCCCCATGACCTACTATTGTGACACAGTGCAGAGTGTTGTTGTCTGGCTGCAAAGTCATACATCACTGAGACAGTGATGTATGACTTTGCAGTCATGCCTCCGCCATGGCATGTGTCTACTGATTGGTGATCCTGCAGGGGAGTGACATGTGCTACATGCACACCATAGTGGCGCTGGCTATCAGGACATGGGTGCATCATGGTGTCTGTCGCTGGTATGCATCACATGCATTTCCTATTTGACTCTGGGCATCCCTTACATCCGTAAACCTGTACTGACTCAGTGGCAAGAGCTGTGATGTGTCCACACCGTGTCCTCTGCACTGTCCAACTACTGTGTACTTGGTGCATGTGTCAACACTGGGGTGTTGCAATCCAACAGACACCAGACAGATGGGTGCAAGGCCATGTGGGATGTGAGTGCCATGCTTGGCATCAGACTGACAATTGACTTCTCCTGTTCAATTAGTGCACTTTTAGCAATGTACAACTAATGATGCCAGGGCTTGCTCTGGGATGTGCTGTGCTCACAGTGGTGTGTGCGTTATGTGCAGGTGACTGATGTCTGTCTGTTTCCCCATTGTTTGCAGATACATCCACGGCCACGGAAGGGGACAGCTCCACGGACCAGGAGGAGCCGGAGAGCCAGACTGGGTCAGCAGCCGAGGAGTGGTCGGAGGGACCCAGTGGCACGGAGGGCGAGGGGAGCCACACCGAGGAGTCCTCAGCAGCATCCACCTCAGCTGAGGACCAGAGCAACTCGGAGGATGACTCCCTTGTGGAGGCGGGTGTCAGCAGCCACCACACCCCAGCTAGTGTTGCTGTCCCCGCCACCACCAGCACCACCACCGCCCTCCCATTGGCTCCCATTCCCCAGGTCCGTGGAGGCTCCCATGTCCGGGAGCGTGTCTCCTTTGGGCCAGGCACCGCACCCCTGCCCCTGTGTCCCCTGCTGCCCTGAGTGAGGAGTCTGTGTACCTCCTTCGCCAGCTCCATGTAGGGCAGACAGCCATGCTGAGTGTCCTCCATGCGCACACCGCGCTGTTGACTCAGCTGGTGTCGTTCATGGAGGGCATCTCATCGGGCATGTCTGACCTACAGAGGGGCAATAGGTCCATGGACTCCTCCCTGACGGCAGCAGTGTCCCTCCTCAAACGGTCCCTCACCCCTCCTGCCTCTGCTCCATCCACACTCCCCAGCACCTTACCCATCCCAGGCACACACACACTGGCACACACCAGCACACACACATCCAGCACACTGACACACACGCCAATGACAAAACGCACACGCAAGCACATTCAGGGGACTGAAGCCAGACTCACAGGGGATGGGGCCCTGGAACACACACACGCATCCACATGCACTGCGCAGTCCTCAGTTCCCTCTCCCTCCAAAGCACCCTCCCTTGCCTCACCTGCAACCCCAAAGTCACAGCAGCTCTTCCTCTGTGACCTCGGCCTCTTCCCCACCGATGAAGCTGCTCCAGCATCCCGGGGAAGAGGAAGCCCACCCACACGGAGCAGAGTGCCCTCGCCCCCGGACACCCTCCCCCAGGCGCAGACGGACTGAGGCCCCCACCCGCAAGTCCCCCGGAGTGCTAAGAGCAAGACCCCGCCACCGCCCTGCAGCTCAGGCACAAGGTCTCCGTCCTCCATCCCTCAGGCCCCCACTGCACAGGTGCCCCCACCACACCCTGCCCCAGGTTCCCCCACCCACAGATATACCATCCCCAAGATGCTCCGGCCTTCTCCCCCTGCCACTTGCTCTCCCAGCACCACACCCCCGCTGCGCTTGTCTGTGCCACTGATGTGGTGAGGGTGTCCTCCCCCTCTGTCCAACCCACCTTGCCTGTTCCCCATTCTCCTCCCCTGGAGGTAGGCACTGCAGTGGAGTCCACTACCGCCCTGTCTGACTTGGGCACTGCAGTGGCGGACCTGTCCACCCCATCTGCAGGGTCCACTGCAGTTGTGCCGGCACCCACGACATCTGTGTCATGCCCCCCAGTTGTGCCGGCACACACCATGTCAGACACCTCCACTGCAGTTGTCAGTGGCTCTCCAGCACCCACCACCCCTTCCCTGACTCCCCCTGGTGAGCCCTGATCCTGTCCCTGCGGTGCCTGGCCTGCCCCCGGTTGCCCCTCCTAGTGGATTGTCCCTGGTATTGTGCAGGCATGCGTAGGGTGACATCTGCCAGTGTCACCCTGTTTGAACTTTGACAATGGACTGGCCATTGGCCTTTGCTCTTTTTCAGGACTTCGTTTGGCCTCAACACATATGCTGAATAAAGCAACTTTCTTTTCTCTAGTGCTCATGCTTCAGATGTACATGTTGTTGGTGCAGCTAACCATGCCCTTGCTGCAGTGATGGTGATATCTGGTCTCATGATTATGAAGTGTTACTGTGCAGGAACCCATGTGGTCCAGGGGGAATGTGTCCTATCATGTGGTGTATCCATGTCATCAATAGCAGCATCTGAGGGTGTCATGTGTTCAGTATTTGGCAATGGGTTTCCTACTTACATTGGCAATTTCACATCTGTGGCTTCCACCCCTGCACATCTGTTGTGCCTGCCATCGTTGCATTTGTCTACTTCCCTGACCGTGTTGCCATCTCCAGTGGACATGCAGGTTTGGGCATCAATGGGGAGGGACTCATCCGTGTAGTCAGTGCAACATTGCTATACAAGTGTGTTGGATCTGTGCTGATGATTCCGTTGGCACATCCATGACCAGGCTGATGTGATGGGAGCCCTCATTTGGTGCTAATTGTTGATTGTGTGACCAAGTGCTCAGCTGACATGATGGGGCCCTACTGAGGCAACATATGGCACAGCTTTCCTCACACAGGAGTGGAGTCCCCTCATGGCAGTGTGTACACGTGTGACATTGCCTGCGCCCAAGGTGTGTGTTGTATGTGCATGTCTGTGTGTTCACTTCCATTCATCTGCGCATGCTGTGATCCCTAGTGTTGTACCTGTTTGTGATGCTTGCTGACTTGAGCTATGTTCCCCCAAAGTCTTCTCCCTGTGTTCTCTGTGATGTGGGTGCATGGCACATTACTGGTCATCAGGGTGTCACCCATAGGTGTGTTTGCTGTCAGGGCAGAGTTTGTGTGCTGACGCAGATGGGTCACAGTCAGGTTTCCCTTTGGCACTTGTTGTTTGCCCCTGTCATGTGATTTCCAGTTTGTGTTATCTTTCAGTGATTGTGACACGTTGTGTGTGTGACTGCTGGCACTCCTTAGGGTCCGGGCTGCAATGTTGGTTGTTGTCTATGTGTGTTCTTTGTGGGTGACCTTGGTTTCTTCATTGGTGTGTGACTGTGGCTGGGATCCCATTGGTCGGTGTGGTATTGCCGTCATGTCCATGTACAGCGTAGTGTGCAGTGTGTCAGACATTCAGGAGTCTTGTTGAGTGTCCATGTGTGATGTGTTTCTACACCTTGGTTCCCACCCACCACCCTGGAATAGTAATGGGTGCATGTGCAATGTCACCAGTGCATGTGTACTTCACTGCTGCACATTGTTGGAGGTCGAGGGGTGTGGTGTTGAGTGTGTGCAGATGAGAGTTGTTGCCCGGCTAGTCCCCTGCCTCCATGTTGGCCTTGGCTTACTGGCCATGCTGATTGATTTGTGCTTGTGTAGGTGTGATGGTAGTTAGTTGCTCAGGACACCTGACTGTGGTTCACAGTGTGAACGACATTTAGCTTTGTCATCACAGTGGTATTTTTCTTCAGCCCAGGGTCACCACATTGTGGGGGCCCTGGGGGTGGTGCTGTGGTGTGTCTGTGACTTGCTGTGTCAGTTGTTGTTCCTACGTGCCTGTGTGACATGTGTGTTTTGTGCTCCCTCTCACCTGTCAATGCCTGCTTGCCCACATAGGGGATTTGGATCCATGAGTTACCTTAGTGTGGCAGTGTATGCACATCTGTATGATTGGTATTCAGCTCTCCTCATGTGTTGTGTTGTTGCCTGGGGACAATGGCACCCCCACCCCTCACCTGCTGTGTATGATGACAGTGTTGGTCTGCCTGTTTGTGTTTGTGCATCTGCACCACTGCATTGGCATATCTTGGGTGTGCCATTGGCTGTATGTTGTTTGGTGTGTTTCCCCTGCTGTCCCTGGGACTCCTAGGTCATCGGTCAGCACAGTGATCATGGTTTGTGTGTCCCATTGCTGCCATGGTATGGTATCTGTTCACCTCACATCTGCTGTCTCCACAGGGTATCTGCATTTGTGTGCCCATTGGTGCAAATATGTGGTTCTGCATTCTGATGGTCACTTCTGTCATTGTGTCATTGATGACTGTTGACGGTCTCAGCCACCATGGGTGTTGTTTGTCTGCACATGGCCAAAGGAATGTTTCATTTGCACTGCAGTATTTGGCTCCCCCAATTTATGTTGCAATGGGACACATACACTACTTTGCCACAGATGAGTTTTTGGTTCTGTGACCAGGAATGATCCATGCAGTTTGGCAGTTGCAGCTCTTTCTTTGTCAACAATTACCTTTTGGTCACTGTGATGATGAGGGTGTAGACCCCATTGCCACAATGTTCAAAATGTGCTTCAGCTATGGACCCCACACTTGCCTTTTGGTCACTGTGATGATGGGGGTTTAGACCCCATTGCCACAATGGTCAAACTGTGCTTCAGCTATGGACCCCACACTTACCTTTTGGTCACTGTGATGATGGGGGTTTAGGCCCCATTGCCACAATGGTCAAAATGTGCTTCAGCTATGGACCCCACACTTGCCTTTTGGTCACTGTGATGATGGGGGTTTAGGCCCCATTGCCACAATGGTCATGGGCTGCTTGCATTGTGGGTGCCACACACATATATGTGTGGCACATGTGCTAGGGGGTCACATTGTATGTTCAATGTCATGTTCGGTGTTGTAGGCATTTGACACAGCCTGCTCACACGCTTGTCATGGTGGTGGGGGGATGTCTTAATCTTGCATTCCCTAGGTTGTGGTGTGCTTGTTGTGTCATGCATTGTCCATCCTATGAGTGGGGGTGGTAGTAGTGGTAGGCATCCAGCCCCCCTGGCTAAGGGTGGTGGTAGGCATCCAGCCCCCCTGGCTAAGGGTGGTAGTAGTGGTGGGCATCCTGCCCCCTGGCTAAGGGTGGTAGTGGTGGGCATCTGGCACCCCCTGGCTAAGGGTGGTAGTAGTGGTGGGCATCCTGCCCCCCTGGCTAAGGGTGGTAGTGGTGGGCATCTGGCACCCCCTGGCTAAGGGTGGTAGTAGTGGTAGGCATCCTGCCCCCTGGTTGAGGGTGGTAGTAGTGGTAGGCATCCTGCCCCCTGGCTAAGGGTGGTAGTAGTGGTGGGCATCCTGCCCCCCTGGGTGAGGGTGGTAGTAGTGGTAGGCATCCAGCCCCCCTGGTTGAGGGTGGTAGTAGTGGTAGGCATCCAGCCCCCCTGGCTAAGGGTGGTGGTAGGCATCCAGCCCCCCTGGCTAAGGGTGGTAGTAGTGGTGGGCATCCTGCCCCCTGGCTAAGGGTGGTAGTGGTGGGCATCTGGCACCCCCTGGCTAAGGGTGGTAGTAGTGGTGGGCATCCTGCCCCCCTGGGTGAGGGTGGTAGTAGTGGTAGGCATCCTGCCCCCCTGGTTGAGGGTGGTAGTAGTGGTAGGCATCCAGCCCCCCTGGCTAAGGGTGGTGGTAGGCATCCAGCCCCCCTGGCTAAGGGTGGTAGTAGTGGTGGGCATCCTGCCCCCCTGGGTGAGGGTGGTAGTAGTGGTAGGCATCCTGCCCCCCTGGTTGAGGGTGGTTGGCATCCAGCCCCCTGGGTTGGGGTGGTGGCGCGCATTCAGGCCCCTGTGTGCATATGTGGCATTGGTGATGGGCATCCCGCCCCTATGGTGCTGCTGTTGCTGGTGTAAGTATATTCTGCATTCCCTCTGTGTGTGTGTGATGTGTCGTGTACGTGTTGTATGTGTTTTGTGGTTGGTGTCTGACTTACCTTCTGCGCCGTACGCGTCCGTGCCTGTTCCGGTAGTAGATGTAGAATATTGGTATGATCGGGACGAAGGGATTCATGGTTGGTTCGTGTCGTTCGTCCTTCTCGTTGCTTCGCGTCGTCCTCGTCGCTTGGCTTCGTCCTCGCCGCTTGGCTTCGCCCTCGCGCTCGCGTCGTCCTCGTCGGTGCTGTGTTCGTCTCGTAGCCGTGGATCGTGTTGTGGCGCGATTCGGAGCTTATGTGCGCCTCTCCCGGATGCTTTGACGTGCCGTGCGTAGCGACGGGTTCGGCGCGTACGGAAAGCGCATCGTACTTGTCCGGCCGGACGGGGCTGCATTTTCCCTTCCGTGCGACTCGATTCGGCGTTTCCGGATTCGCCTCGGTCGGAGAACAGGACCTGGTTTGGGTGAGTACGGCTCGGCCGGGATTTTTGCTGTTGTGCGCATCGTACTTGCTCGTTCGGTGTACTGTACGGATCGGTCGGGAAACTGGCTTTCGCATGGCTTTTTCCCGACCGAATAGTATTGGGTGCGCCTCCGACCGAGATCGGAATCGGCCCCATAGTTTGTTCTGGCTCATCAAGCCAAATCCCTCTACTTGAAAGCCACGCTAGCTCTGTGAATGCCCCGGGGACCATGATTAGTGTTTCTCCAAAACCACCGTCTGCAAAAAAAAAAACATCTGCTACGCAGATACCCTCAATGTTTAAAAAATATAACACAAGGCGCAGTAAGGCCGCAGCCATTGGACCATCTGAAGGGGGGCCCAGTGTATCAACTGACCCGCTCTATAATCCCCAACAAGAGAGGCTAGTGTCACCCAGACTGTACACATCGAATGCCACAATAGATTTGATGCTCTTACAACAGACGAAAATGAAGAGGGGGTGATTGTATGTGACCCTGAAGAGTCATGTGCAATCTCTGCTGGTGAATTCAGGGCTTTAAAAGATCAAATTAAATTACTGAAAGAAGTAACTACCTTAAGAGTGAAGGTAGCCAGTCTGCTAGAGAGGGCCAACGGAGGGAATTTGCCCCAATCAGAAATTATACCACCATAATAAATCTGAACCCCAGGGGGACCAAAGCTAGTAGCTTGGCTAATGTAATTCCAACCCAAAACCCCATGAAAACTAGATGCACTCACCCTTCGACATACGCCACTGAGTACGGTAGCTTCAATGATACTCCCAGCCTAACTGCATGGAATACACTAAGATTCGATCAAGCCAGTGGGACTGACAGAGGAGAGGTTGTCTTAGACGAAGGGCCCCTGTATAAGCAAGATCACGAAAGGTCACTAAACAAGGGGATAGTAAGGGATGGTGTCTATGTGAGATCCCGGGTGGGGGAAAACCGAGCGGTGGTCTATCTCACAGAAATTCCAAAACTTCCATCAGAAAGACATGAAGATCCAAGACTCTCTTAAGAATAAGGTCATCTATTGGTTTAGGTCCACACGTCATTGCTATTCAATCATCAGAGATGATATACAACTGGCAAAAAGATTCCCTATGCAAAATCCAACTTGGGACATGATTGAGGTCTGTTTCTATGACAAGGGCATAATCTCTGGTTTGTTGTCTATTGACTCACGTGTTATTTCGCAAGCTCCCACCAGCATCTCTATCAGATACAGACCCTCAGGTGGCTACCCAGTCAGACCCTCATTGTCTTCCTGCCCCGGTACCTCCCTTAGGCCACCAATGACCGCGTGGGACTCAGCTCGATTCGATCCGCCCGTCTTCTATAGGGGCGTACGGAGAGGACAGAGCTGACCACTTTTAGAGAAAGCGGTAAAACCAGCAGTCAGAGTTGGGCCTGCAAGTGCCATAGTGATATCACCATGTAGCCCCATATTAACAAACACCACGGCACTACCTGATCTGGTCGTCTGCCAAGAGAACATCTGTGAACCCGTCTTTTTGGATGAAAGTGGGGGTACGCCCTCCCCCACACTTGGGGCTGTGGAAGGGGGGAGTCTTCTAACAGCCCACTTAGGGTTCTTGTGTGGAATGTGGCTGGGATCTCAAAGTCACTGATAGACCCGGAATGGTGCTCCTTTGTAGACTCAATGGTGCTCCTTTGTAGACTCCTTTGACGTAATTCTAGATCAAGAAACTTGGAGCCTGCACTGTCCTTATAGAAGTGGCTTTACTGCTTACGCTATTAACACCACGAGAAAAGAGATGGGAAGACCCTCGGGAGGGCTAGCAGTATGGGTAAAAAATGAATCAGGGGCCAAAATCAAACTTTTAACTGTTGACTCGCAAGATATTCTAGCGCTGGAGCTCACTCTCTACAGTGGGCAGAAAATAAGGATTTTTAATGTTTATAATAGAGTGCTGTGGGGCCAGGACGAAACAAACACAGTGTGTATTCTTGACCACGCTCTGTCTCGCTACTCAGACAACACCCTTACTTTAGTAGCAGCCGACTTTAATTGCACGTTTGAACCGCTTGCCTCGATCCCCCTTGATCTGACTGACGAGTGGGATAGAGAGTGGCAAATACCACAACTAGACCTCCCTCCAGTCAGGTGGTCCAGGAGAGGTGCCCAGTTGCTAGCACTTACTAAGCAGCATGGTCTGAAAGCTACAAATGGGAGGACTATTTCTGACCCAAATGGTGACCCTACTTTTAACAGACCCGGTCATGAAAGTAGAATTGATTATTGTCTGGTATCTTTCAATCTCTGGTACTTAGTCCAAGACATGGCAGTGATTAAGAGGGGTGACAGCAATCATAACACACTAATACTCACACTTACAAAGCAGGGCATGACTGTGCCAGATAGAAGGGGATGTCCGGACTTTGGTGTCTTGTCAACTACAAATAACCAGAGATCGATTAAATGGGATTGGGTGGAGGGACACCCAAGGGCATTAAAGGCAGCCAAAAGTAAAGTACGTCTCCTAATGGAGGAGCTGGCAGTACATACCATTAACAACAATGTGGAGACACTGGGCCCCAGGCATGAGGTTTTATACACGGAAATTAGGGACCTGCTAACTAAGCCTTGCAAACCGCAGAAAAAGGAAGGGAACCACACATATCAGAAGCCGCCTTGCCAGGGTTCTTGGTACAATAAGGATTGCAGGGCCTCAAAGGACGCACTCATACGGGCTATAAAGCAGAAATCCCGTCCCGAGGTTCTGGTCTACAGAGCTAAACATAGGCAGGCAATTGAGTCTGCTAAGAAAGAGTGGGAGGGCTCACTGTGGTGCTCCCTACGGAACGCATTGATAGCTAAAGATACTAAGAGCTTTTGGAGTAAAGCGGCATACTGGCTCAAGGGGAGCGAGAGGGCCCTAGTGTTCTCAGTTCAGCCAGAGGAGTGGGTATCGCATTTTAGTTCCCAATATGAATCTAGGGACAATGAAGCTGAGGGAGAGCACCATGGATGTGGGATACTGCCGGCAGTAGAGGGAGGTGACCTCGTTTTCACTCTAGAAGAAACGCAAGTAGCAATCCGCTCTTGCGTTTCATCTCGTGCTCCTGGACCAGATAGAATCCCCAATGATTTATATAAAGAGGACATAGCACTTTGGGGTTCATACATAAATCTTCTGTCTAACTCAATCCTAGCAGGCACTCCCATTCCTTCCTTCTGGACTACTGCAGAGGTTGTCCCCATATACAAAAAGGGGGACAGAGCTAAGCCAGCCAGTTATAGGCCCATTAGCCTTATTGACTCCCTACAGAAGATTTTCTGCAAGCAAATCTTAGTACGAATACAGGACTGGATCCTTGAGTCCCGTATTTTAAGTGACTTCCAAGCGGGATTCCGAGCAAAGATAAGTATTTTGGACCAAGTTTTTCGCTTTCTCTGCATATATTGGAAGGAAGTGTCAGTCAAGGGAGGAAAGCTCTATGTGGCCTTCGTTGATCTCCGGTCTGTCTTTGATTTGGTCCCGCGTGCAAGGCTCTGGAGCATTTTGAAGGATCAGGGCTTTCCGATGAATCTTTTAGATGTTTTAATTAGACTACATGCATCCAACACAGCACAAGTGAGGTGGGGGGAGAACAACAAAGTTACAGATCCCTTCCCAGTCCAGTGTGGAGTAAGACAGGGATGTGTCCTCGCCCCCACTCTTTTTACCCTTTTTATTAATGGAGTCATCGATTTTTTAGACAGAGATGGGTGCTATGCTCCAAAAATTGGTGTAAAAAGAGTACCCGCCCTGCTCTTTGCTGACGATACCCTTTTAATCTCTAAATCACCGCAGGGACTTCAACAGCTCTTAAATGATTTTTTAAAGTTCTGTGATGCCCGAGGGTTGGTGCTAAATGAGTCAAAAACAAAGTACATGGTTTTTAAAAAAGTAGTGGCCAACCCCATTAAAAGAACAGTGTTAATCGGAAACAGCAAGTTGGAGCGAGTGGATGCCTTTGATTACCTTGGCATCCGCTTGACTCCAACAATCATTTGGGCCACGCATATTGAGAAAGCTAAATTGCAATTAATACATCAGACGGCAAATATTACCAAAATACACAAGAAAACACTCTCTAGACAGCTCGCCCCTGCCCTGGAAATTTATAATATCAAGGTATTAGGAGGCATTCTCTATGGAGATGAGCTGTGGGGCACTGGTAACACTA
>CAWUFW010027698.1:0-25435 GCA_963921515.1 Calotriton arnoldi
TAGGCCCCTAACTCTCTAAACAGGCCTACACAACGTTAACAATACGTAAATACACCACACGTAACTATAACATATAACATTTCCGAATATAACTAATAAACATCTAACTACACTAAACAGTATCTAACTAGGTACAAAATATATTTAAAACTTAGTTAAAACAAAGAAAACAAACCTTACCTTTAGCGACGTGAAGTGTCTCCCAACCGCGAGCTTCTCTTTAACCAAAATGACACAAAACGACATAAACCGGTTACAAAATAAAACGCCCAAAACATAATAAAAAGTTTAACAATAGAAAATTTTACTCATTTCATGCAGTAAAATATTACTTTACATGGAAAAAATGTACAACTATTTAAATAAAATAGTACAATTTATTTTGATTTAATAAAAAATTGTGACATAATGCACCTAATTTGTAAAATTATAAAAATAAATATTATAATAAATATAATATTTATTATTATAATTACAGAAAAAAATAAATACAATAAAACAATGTATAACAAATTGTTATAAATGTTTTTCATGCATTATACAAATAAATTTGTATTAAAAACTTGTTTTAAGTTAAAAACATTGTAAAAATTAATTAATATTAATATTTTTAATATTAATATTAATTAAAAAATGTCATATGTATGTAACAAAAATAGAAAAATGTTAAACATTTATATTATATGTAAACATTTTGTTCTTTCTTTGTATAAATATATACAATACCTATTACTGTATTAAATATTATTTAAAACACAAAGGGGCCCATTAGGATGTCGGGCGGAAGCACTACCGCCGTGCTGGCGGATGCAAAAACCACCAGTTACCGCCTGCACGCAGCAGTCCACATGCCCGCCCGATTACGATGCGAAAAGTCAGCCAAAAACCGCCGGCAAGCCAGCGACACCGTCCGCCATCAAAGTGCGCCCGTACACGTAGCGGCGCAGCACAATTGACACACACCGTCCGACGAAACACGTACCGCCCGGCGTACAAATTACGATGCCGCACACAAACTGAACCCACGGCTAAGAGACACCGTACGTCAAACCGAAGCGGTAACACGAACGCCGAGCACGGACACCGAAGAAGCGGCACCCCGAGCATGAATCCAGCACTGCAGGCCCTCCCTATGCTCTATCTGATGCACCACCAAGGACGCAACGTACCGCGAAGACGCAGGTAGGCACACATACAACAAGTGCACGCAAACAGCGCACACAGTGCAAGGGCGGAAAAAGCGGACAACCCCCACCCCCGCGTGTACACGACACATCTACCATAGCATCCACATATGACACACAGGCCAAATTGTAACATCTCGTAACACATGTGTACACACCACCTGGGACTAGGAACCAACCACCCCGTCACGGCCCCAAAGCGGCGATGACGCTGCCACACATGCGCACAACGCAGAGGCCAACCGCAGCGCCATGCATGCGTCGCACACAGACACAGGGACACAACCAAGCAGCACACACACCAGCCCCACCCCGAACGCACATGACACGTGACAGGCCTGCCACAGACATGTCCCCAACGCCCAATTCACGGACAACACCCAACGTCACACAACCGACGCACACATGTCAGTGAAGTCACGCAACAGCAGGACACACCCCAGTGCAACAAACATGGCGAAGCACACAGCGGCGGCAACACCAACTAGGAGAAGCAGGGCCCCTTCGGGAAGAGGAACGCCAGTACCACACTGAAACACCCATACCACCCTGCACATATGAACAAGACATACAAAACGGAACACCAAAGAGCCCGGGGACCGACAACAGGTGGCCCAAGAATAACACTCACACACAAGGCCCAACGCAGAGCGGAAAGGCAGCCTGCCGCCCACACAAGGGAGAGCAGACAGCACTGAATGACCTTCCATTCCAACTCCGAAACCACAGCCCTACGAAAGAAGCCGGTGAATACAGCCATTGTCCAATAAAAGACCAACACAGGCATGCAGAGGAGACCGACCACAGGGCAGATAGCGCATATCACAGAAGAACACAACGGACGGGAAAGAATAAAGAAAACACTCCCCCATGTCGGCCCCATGCAAGTTAATTGGAAGGAGTCACACATCACTGACCTTGAACTGTCTGAGAAGCATGTGGGATGAGGGCCCGTGTCCTCCGCACAAGCCAACAGAACACAAGTCCTGTCTCCCTACGACTACACAGAGCTCACAGCAACCTCGGAGCGTGCACATTGCAGACTGCACACACAGCCGGAGCACGCCACCACAACGCACCGCTGCAAAATGGCAACCGCAACACACCTACCCAACTACGCCGGACAGGTCAAGCTGTACAAAACCAACCTGATACATATATTGGGATGCGAACTCCTGTCCCTGCTGAACGTAAGTTACCGACTGACTTACCGCATCACATTGTTCAGCTGCGTCATACCCGTCTTCTACTGTCGGAGGTGTCCCTACCAGCATCCCGTGGAGATGTGTCTCTCCAACCCGGCATGTCTAAAGGCGGACCTGCTAGCACTACTCCTCCCTCTGGACGCACACGACAGGGCCTGCTCTGCCTATGGGGGCATGGCGTATGTGGCCAACATCGCACCCGCACTGAAATGGGACCACTGTGCCTCCACACGACGGATCATCGAGCACAGCTACATCGAATGTCACCCAGCATGCCCCATCATGGTCCTCCAAGGGACAACTTACGAACAACACCTTGACAGCCACCATCCGCTACATTGGCTGGCAAACATAAACACCACCAATGACATGGAAGCCCTGCTGGACGGCATCGCATACCTGACAACCTGTAAATTCGTCGGACCCCAACGCAGGTTCCCCGATTGACCTATGATGTCCAACCCCGCACCCATGCTTAGCTTCCGCACGGACTGGCCAGTCACCACCACAACAGCCATACCAAACGACCGGCAACAATTACCACACCATCAACGACATCGCCATGACATCGGATATGACCGGGACATGCACACTGTTCCCCATCACATCCAGGAACACCGCATGCATCGTGGGAGGCAGTGGCATGGGGTCTGTGTATCGCACCCACATGGACGGAACTGCACGAACAACCAGGACACGACATGGATCCAGCGCCCATGGACACACACACCGCTCAGTGGACATGAATAGGTCGCCTGGAGTCTGTGGGTGCTGCACCCTCCCACCCCCGCCCCGGGAATCCCATACCAGGACCTTTGCACGGACGACAAGTGCAAACAACAACAACACGACCCCAGTGACTGTGACATGTCCAGTAACCACCACATTGCAACAACAAGTGGCACGCCGCTGCATGCACGCAAGCACATGCCCTGATGTCATCTCACATGCACGCGTGCATGAGGAACAACCGCAGCAAACCTGTCACATGGAACTGAGATGGACTGTGCCCATGATGCCAAGCGGTCTGGTAGGCTACTTGTATACCGTCTGTGTCAAAGTCCGCAGCTCCGCAGCTATACGTAAATGTACATTAGCACAGCCTTGGCCAAGCAGATGTAACTCTGAAGCCCACATCCCACATGCAACAGCCAATCACATGTAACCCCACACCCTATCCCATTTGTAATCATGCTCAGTATATCCTCAACATGTATTCCGCTGCCAGTAGTGTCCACTATACTGCATCACAGAGGACAGAAGACTCAATATAATGTTTGAAACCAAAACTGTCTCCGCTGACTCATTTCACAAGTACGAATGAGAGAGGATGAGAGTATGTGAAGTACACGGCAGTCGTGACATGACCATGTAGTCCACTGGTATTGGATGTCAACGCAAATGAGTAGCACAACTGTGGAAGACACACATGTGTCGTGTGAAGTCGTATGGACGCAGTGCTCAGGTGGGTGGGTGCGACGGGTAGATGCGCACATGCCAAGTTGGAGCACGCCGTGTTGGGAGGGGTCATGAACAGTACACCACCGCTTCCCTGGGCATTGTGAGAGGACACCTGTCGGGGGGAAGTGAACACGTGTGTGCACAGCAGCCGGGCACACGAACAATGCGGAACCAGGCGCACACGTCAGCCCACCCTCCGTGGACTAGCTGGATCCTGTTGTGCGCCCGCCATGCCCCTTGACAAGGCACACACAGCCCCAGTCGACCAGGTGTAACCCCAACATAGTCAATCCGCACAGGCGATACAGGGCACGGGATGGCAGTGGAGCATGGTGTGTGAGAGGTCTCCTCGCGCTCCTCCTGGTCATATCACGCAGGCAATAGAACCTCAACGTGTAGCATGGCACAAGTCAAATGGAAGTGTAGGGGGACGCACCTCAGCACGAGCAGCACTGACGTCACGGGAGGTGGCTCGCACCATCCCATCCATTGCCCATTATACCAACCACGCCACATGCCATTGCGACTAAGTGCAAGCGCGTGCGCCACCACCCCGAGCCCTCCCCAGAGAGGCCAAAGAGTGAATGTGTGGGCCATCAGTCACAGACGGACGCGGCCTGGCCGCAAGGGCAGCCACAGCCACTGGGTGTCGCAGGTGGCGGATCCGGAAGGCGAAGACTGTGATGCATAGTCCATGCAGGCCGGGTCTCCATTTGGGGCACCACGCAGGTGGACGGCGTCCCGCCACACATCATACCCTGAGACAGCCCACTCGTGCAACTGGACCCACACATACACTCCTTGCCCTCTCTGGTGCGAGCTTGGGGCTGCCTGTGCAAGCGCTAGCCTCGCAGGTGCACATGCATATTGGGGGAGCGAGGGGAGGACATGAGGGCTGGGGCGAAGATGACTGTATCACTGTCAGTGAGTACAAGGGATGACCCAGATGTGGAAAGGAAGAGACGTGTCCCGTGTGTACTGCAACTAGTCGCCAATCCAACTACCCCCCATGTCCGGAATGTAAGCCCGCACCTAGGCCCGCCCATCCGCCACATCGAATATACCACCAGCACAACAACCTTCCCATTCGAAACACTGACTGGGGGTGGCGACCAGTGAACAAACATGTGTAGCCTACCCACGCGTACATGTGGGCCCTCCATGATCCATGTCACCTGCGGCAAAGTCATGACATGCGCAATGAGGGAAGTGAGGTGAGCTGTCCGCCCCACGCACAGAAGGTGCATCAGCTCCACAGACCCAGCAGCGAGTCCAGCAGGGGTCACATGTGCAGGGGCAGCTGTGCCTGGTGTGAAGGCACATGCACATAGACAGCACATCGACCAATGTGTAGTCTGCCCACATCTACAGTCCATCATCATGCGGACATAGGAATTGTACACAGGGCAACACATCTTAGTGGGTGCACCCACCGTGACCAACAATGCGCAATCATCGACGTACCCGCCCTGTGCATGGCCCCCCACCCAACGGAGGCACATCCAGTGCCACCATCCCACACACACAAGCCTTCCACGGAACATGCTGTGTCCAATGGTCAGTACAGAGTCAGCGCCCATCTGGTGGATCCTGAACAGGAGACACATGCACACACATGATAGCTCCCACTATGTACGTCTGCCACCTGGCACGTGCAATGTAACCTCTCACCTGTGACGTGTGACTGCAAGCACACAGCCGTCTTGGCATGGGGCTGTCAATGTGGACACCTGTCAATGTTTCGGGAGGTGTGATCCGTACAGTGCTGTACATAGGGTGCAGTGCTGACACCTACTACTGTCTCATATCCCCTCGTGCCACAGGTCCCACTTGTTTTGGCCGCTCAGCCTGTGCCCACATCGTCGTCGTCGTGTGCCATACTCATCCAGCCTCGGAAGCAGTGCCATGCTCAGCAGACATTCATGTTGCCGTGGCGTTGCCGCTTGACGAATATGCAGTCAGTCCCCATCAGCACGCCCCGCAAGTCATTGGGGCCTAGATCCCCATGTGCATGACCATGGCAGTGGTTTGCATCACTAGCCATTGCCATTGGTGGGAGACCTGTGTAAGTGTATTGTGGCCGTGCCGTCCCTGCTTGACAGCTGGGCTGTGACTCATGTGCTTGCTCAGTCATGTCAGTGATGTGAATGCGAAATTGCTATGTGTTGTGTTGCTTTGACATGTGTCCACTGCCATCTTCCCTAGGCGGAGACCGAACATTGACCGCCCATACCAATTGCTGGCGGACATGGAGGATACTGAGGTCATAAGGAAGTTTCGGCTGGACAGGCCAACCCTGCATCGACTGTGTGCCATGTTGGAACCCCATCTCCGTCCCCGCAGGGTGTATCCGACAGCATTCACCCCCACGGCTAAGGTGATGGCCGCCATGCATTTCTTCGCCACTGGGTCATTCCAGCACACAGTGGGCAGTGGAGGAGGGATGTCCCAGCCCATGTTCAGCAAGGTGCTGAGGGATGTACTGGCAGCCATGATGCTGTACCGAAACAGGTACATCAGATTCCCCAGGGCTCGTGAATTGGCGGCAGTGAAGGGTGCATTCTATGCCCTTGGCAGGATCCCACACGTCGTTGGTGCCATTGATTGCACACATGTTGGCCTTGTTCCACCACAGGCCACTGAGCACCTGTACCGCAACAGGAAGCACACGCACTCCCTGAATGTGCAAGTGGTGTGCCTTGCGGACATGGTGATAACCCACGTGTGTGCAAAGTTCCCAGGCTCGGCCCATGACGCACACGTAATGCGCAACAGCATCTTGCCACGACTGATGTCCAATCTGCAACAGGATCGTGGCTGTATTGTCGGTGAGTATGTGGAGTGGTGTAGCGTGCTGGTTGTGCGATGCTGTCCCCTGTCCAGTTGGAATAGCAACGGTTCTCTGTGTCCCTCACACCCAGGTGACTCTGCGTACCCGAATGGGGCATGGCTGCTCAGTCCATTGAGGAATCCTCGCACCCCAGCAGACGATCGCTACAATGAGGCACATGGGAGGACCAGACGTGTGGTCGAGCGTACCTTTGGCCTCCTCAAGTCCAGGTTCAGGTGCCTGGACCGCACCGGGGGTGCGCTGGCGTACTCCCCACAGAAGGTGTGCCAGATAGTGGTGGCGTGCTGCATGCTGCACAATCTGGCCATTCGGAAGCAGATCCCCCTCATTGTGGATGACGGAGATCAACCAGGGCCCCAGCCCGCAGACCAGGACAGCTCGAGTGAGGAGGACAGCGGAGAGGAGGAAGCTGGGAATGTGCGCCAGCAGCTCATCGCCCGCTACTTCACTTGACGGTGAGTGTCCATGTACGACGGCTGATGTGTCTGTATTTGTGCAGGTGTGTGTGTGCTGTGTCAGGGTGGCCTTTTGTTCACTGCGTGCTGTGTGTCAACGCTCCATGCCCAGGTTAGTATGCCACTGATGGTGGCTGTGGCATTGTGCCCTATTGCTCTGTGCGATGTGTGTACATTGCTTGTAGTTGTTGACATGTACTGTGTGATGGGTGTGTGACACACTCATTGAATGTGCTCCTGTTCTGTCTCCCACCCCTAGGTCCCTACAGGCCCTCCGGTTCCATTGCCATGCCACGCATCAGGTGCCGTTCCGCTCAAGGTGGCCGTTGTATTCCGTACAATTAAAACACAGGGCACAGACAGCAGTTTGTGGAAGAGGTGCATTTATTTCAAACTGTGACATGTGATTGTGTGTAAGGTGATGACAAAAGTGGTGCGTGCAGTGACAATGAGCTGTCGGTCATGGCTGCGTGATGCTCAGGGTGTACCCACTGGTTCTATGTCCATAGTCCAACACACACATGCCATCCAGATGGCTGTGTGGAGTGGGATCGTAGTCCAAGTCAATGCAGTGGGTGGTCAAGGAAGGCTGGCTGGCTGCCTCACTTGCGTCTGGAGCGTGCGAAGTCCTCCCGGGAGATCTGTTTCCACTTCGGACGGCCCCTTCCACGTTTGCGAGGGGGTGCCTGCTTGCGACATGCTGGTGGTTGAGGTGTGCTCACTGGCTGTGGACGCAGGGGAACTGGACACTGCTGCTCGACCCTGCGCCCCGGCAGGTGGTGGCGGAGGGGAGCTGCTGTCCCTGGCTGTGACCTCACCGCCACCACCAGCTGGCCCATGAGGTCCACGAGTTGGCCCATACGGGCGTCCATGGACCTCAGCACCCCCAGCACCTCACGCGTGTCTGTAGCTGACCTGGCCCATTGTCCTTGGGCCTCTTCATAGGCCCCAAGGACTCTGGCCATTTGAGGCAGGGCATGGCTCCCAGGGGAGGCTGGCGTTTCCCTGACCCTGCTCCTCCTACCAGTCCTGCTGCCACCGGCCTGCCCACTAGCCACATTGCTCACCACGGTCCTCGCCCTGGCTCCCAGGGTGGATCCAGTCGTCCGGGCCACCACCTGCGCTGGGGCTGGGGCCAGCGAAGACGTGGTGGCGGTTGCGGCAGTGGTAGTGGCCGCAATGACCGTGGGTGTGGCCGCAATGACCGTGGGTGTGGCCGCAATGCCCGTGGGTGTGGCCGCAATGACCGTGGGTGTGGCCGCAACGACAGTGGCAGCAGGGGGCTGGGAATGTTCAGCAGCCCTGGATGATGGGTTGGTGGGTAGGAGGGGTCCTGGGGAGCGGCTGGGCCCTGCCACACTAGATGGGCCTGCTTGGTGGTCCGTGTCCGAAGAGGAGGACAGATCCTCCACATCCGTGTGTCCTCGTTGGGGGCTTGTAGGCTGGCTGTGCTGGCTGCTGTCTCCATCCCCAGCATCCAGCAGTTCGTCACCTGTGGAGAGAATGAGATTTGTTATTGTGTTGCACCTGGCGAAGTCTGTATTGGTTGTCTGACATTCTCCGTTCGTGCACTCTCGTGCACGTGTGTCCCGGAGGCGGGTGTGTGGCTGTACAATCTGTTGTTGTGTGTGCTTGGCAATGGGACTGTGTGCTGTGCACATGTGGCATGGGACGGATTGGCTATGCCGATGGGTGTGTTGCTGTGCTCCTACTTATTGTGACTCTGGTGTATGCGGGCTCCAGGCCCATCCTGGGTCTGGTTTGTACTTTGCTTTTGGGGTGCATATGGAACGCTTAGGAACGCATTTGGCAACATGGGGGTCATGCCCCAGGAACGCATTTGGGATGGAATATGCTTTTGGGCTACATGCTGTGAGCCATGGGTGCCGAACGTGACATGTGTTGTGGCAGCATGACAGTGCATGGTCTGAGGTGTGTGCATGCCTGACATACCCTGCATATTTGCTGTCTGTTGTGATTACTGGACATGGCATTGGACGCATCGTTATGAGTGTGTGATGGTTGTGTGCCACCCGACGTATTGCAGTTGTCCCATCTCCTTGGTGTGCGTGCTGCCCTGTGCCATGTGCATCACTGCAGTGCTCGGGGGGTGTGGCCCATGTTGTGTGTTGTTGCTCACAGTGTGGCGTGCGCTTCATTGACTTCTGGCACATGGTTGGTCATGGGCATGTATCTTAGCGTGACTGCTGTATGTGTGGCAGCTGTGCGGATGACATGCCTTTCATGAGACTGGGGCTGACGGATGGGATGGATGGTATGTTGTATGTGCATGGTGTGTCTGTGTGTTTGATGGGTTCAGTGGTGTTCGTGTGCATTTATGTTGTTCCGCTCTGTTGCGTCTAGTGTTGTTTGTCTTACATAGGCGTAGTTGTGGGGTGTGTGGTTGACAGGCAGTAGGGGCTACATGGACAGGACTTCAATGGTGTTTCGGTTGTGTGTGATGGGTTGCACAGTGGCTGCCGTGTGGTACTATATTCAGTGTGGCTTGTGCATGCAGACGTGGCTCCTTGGGTGTTGCTGTGTCTGTGATGGGTCATGTGGGGTGTGAGTCTGTGGTTCATGTCCGTGTGCACATTGTTCACTTGTTCGTGACAGTGGGCGGTGCTGCGTGTTCGTCTGCTACGTAACATGTCCCATGTGTTGGTCGTGTTACGGTCCTCATGCCTCCAGTAATCCAGCCCTGTCCAGTTTCCCACCTGCAGGTTGTTCGTGCGTGCACTGTACTGGATGCCACATGGTTCTAAGCGGGGGTGCTCCATGTTGCAGGTCTGTGGGGGTGGGGGCGGTGTTGTGGGTCGTGGTGATGGCTGGACACCCACTGACACCGATTGTTGTGGACCGTGATGTCTACCTTTCGGCTGTCGGTGTGCACTGCGGTGGCTGACACGTGGGTGTGGGGTGTGGGGGATGCTCCTCCTTGCTGTGCTGTGGGACTAGGGGCCTGGTGTGTGTTGTACTTGAGCTGTCCACCCTCCCACCCACTGCACTTTGTGTTCCTGCCACTTACCTGTTACTTGTCGGTTAGTGCAGCTATGGCGGACACATGGGTGTGGTGGGTGCTCGTTGTGGCGCTTCTGGCATACTTGGGGACCTGTTGGTGGTTACGTGGCTGGCTGAGTGTACACATGCCCCCACGTATCTTACAGTTGTTAGGTTTGGGCTGTGTGTGGTGGTGTCTGTTGCATGTGTGTGTGATGTGTTGTGTATTGTGTGCTGGACATGGGGGTGTTTGTCCCTGGGAGCTGTGGCATGGTGGTAGTGCATGTGAGTACATAGCGGTGTGCTGGTATACATTAGTTTGTACTTACCAGCCTCCACTCCCCTGCTAATCCGGCGAGGATCTCCGGATGTATAATGACTCGCACCTTCTCCTCCCACGCTTTGAAGGTCTTGAAGAGCGCGGGATTCCCTCCGCCAGTGACGGCAGCCAGCTCTCTGTTCTTGCTCTCCTTCTTCTTGACCAGGCTCTTGACGTCATTCCACCGTTTGTTGATTTCAACTCTGTTCCTGGGCAGGGTCCCGACTGCATTGACCTGGTCTACGATCCGGTTCCACATTCTCTTTCTGGTGGCTAGTGGTGTGTGCTGGACCAGGTTCCCATAGATTTGTGGGTGCACCTTGATAATCTCGTCGACCATGACCGTCAGCTCAATGGGCGTGAACTTGGGCATTCTTTGTGGTGCCATGGTGTTTGTGGTGCTGGTGCGGTGTGTGTTGTGTAATGTGCAGGGGGTTTGTGGTGCCGGTGTTTGGTGGTGGTGGTGGTGGTGGTGGTGGTTGTGATGTGTGCGTTTCTGTGGTGTGCTGCTGTCCTTGCTGTGTCACTGTGTCCTCTCCTCTCCTCTCTAGTTTGCAATGTTGCAAGGGGTTGTGGTCTGTGGGAGTGCTGCTTTTGTACTTACCTATGTGGGTGTGTCCTCATGGTCTGTTGTTTTCAGGTGTGTTGTGTCTGGTGTTCTGGCCTTTGTATTTTTTGTTTGTCCAGGGGGTGTTTTCGGGATGTGTACTGTGCTTGTGTATTTGTGCGTGCCTTGCTGTGTGGACTTGTTGGCCATGTTGTGTGCGATTGTTTTTGTCAGCGGATGGTTTCTGTGCAGGGACGTGGGCGCCATGGCTTCTGCCGTGTCAATTCTCATCGGCGTTGTTTGCGCTGGCGGGCGGTATATTTGTGGTTTACCCGCGCTCATGGCGGTGCGATCGTAATTTCACGTGCGGTGTGTCGGCCGTGAGGGCGGGCGGTTTTGTGTTGTTGTGCGTGTTTCCGTCCGTGGCGGGCGGTTTGACTCCGACTCGGACGAGGCGGGCGGTATCTTGTGTGGTTTTTCCGCCGATGGCGGTTTTCGGTTTGTGTAATCGTAATGGCGTGGTCGGTGTTCAGACGGTGTGTGCGGGCGGATTTTTGCCGCTTTCATGCCTGGCGGATTTTTTTACGCCGGGTATCGTAATGGGCCTTAAAATTCTACTGTTTTGTTGATAATTAATATGTACTTAAAAAAAATGTAAGAAATATTGTAAATAAACATAACATATTTTCAGAAATATATGCACTAATATGTTTCTATTGAATTATAATGTAATAAAATATTTTACTGTATTATCCTACTCAAATTAATAAACAATAAAATATTATAAAAACTACAATAAAAATGGTGTATTTTCTAATTATTTTGATTTTACCTATATTATCTATATTTTACATATATAAAATACAATTTGTTTTGACAAACATTATAATAAATAAATACTGTCAATTTATTAACTACCATTACCAATTTTTTAATACAAAATTATCTTATATATTTTTCTAGTACTAAATTTTAATATATTAATAAAAATATTACATAAAAATTGTAATATTATTTATTATCCTACACTATACTTAATTAATAAACTATTACAACTACAATATATAATAATTAAATACAGTTACTATACACTAACATATTTTTATATGCTATTCCTACCCCAATATAAAATAATTTCAACAAATGCTGCACAGTGAACATAATTAATTTACTATAACAACTCCAATGCACATTAAATAAAGTAAATGTTGGACACTAAAATTAAATAGTTCTATATTCCCAATTCAATGTAAATTAATTAGGGTAAGTGCTGGACACTAACATTAATAATTTACTATTCCCACTGCAATCTATAATAAATTGGGGTAGGTGCTGGACACTAACATAAATAATTTACTATTCCCACTCCAGTCTATATTAAATTGAAGTAGGTGCTGGACAGTAACATGAACAAATTACTATTCCCACTCCAGTGTCTAATAAATTAGGGTAGGTGCTGGACACTAAACATAAATAATTTACTATTCCAACTCCAGTCTATATAAAATTGGGGTAGATGCTGGACACTAAACAAAAATAATGTACTATTCCCACTCCAGTCTATATTAAATTGAAGTAGGTGCTGGACAGTAACATGAACAAATAACTATTCCCACTCCAGTGTCTAATAAATTAGGGTAGGTGCTGGACACTAAACATAAATAATTTACTATTCCAACTCCAGTCTATATAAAATTGGGGTAGATGCTGGACACTAAACAAAAATAATGTACTATTCCCACTCCAGTCTATATTAAATTGGGGTAGATGCTGGACAGTAAGCATAATTAATTTACTATGTCCGACTCCAGTCTATATTACAATTGAAGTAGGTGCTGGACAGCAACATGAACAAATTACTATTCCCACTGCAGTATCTAATACATTACGGCAGATGCTGGACACTAAACATAAATAATTTACTATTCCGACTCGCAATCTATATGAAATTCGGCGGTAGATGCTGGACACTAAGCGAACAATAATTTACTATTCGCCACTCCAGTCTATATTAAATTGGGGTAGATGCTGGACACGTAAACATAATTAATTTACTATTCCCACTCCAGTCTATATTAAATTGGAGTAGGTGCTGGACAGTAACATGAACAACATTACTGTTCCCACTGCAGTATCTAATAAATTAGGGTAGGTGCTGGACACTAAACATAAATAATTTACTATTCCAACTCCAGTCTATATAAAATTGGGGTAGATGCTGGACACTAAACATAAATAATTTACTATTCCCACTCCAGTCTATATTAAATTGGGGTAGGTGCTGGACAGTAAACATAAATAATTTACTATTCCCAATCCAGTCTATATTAAATTAGGGTAGGTGCTGGACACTAAACATAAATAATTTACTATTCCAACTCCAGTCTATATAAAATTGGGGTAGATGCTGGACACTAAACAAAAATAATTTACTATTCCCACTACAGTCTACATTAAATTGGGGTAGGTGCTGGACAGTAAACATAAATAATTTACTATTCCCAATCCAGTCTATATTAAATTAGGGTAGGTGCTGGACACTAAACATAAATAATTTACTATTCCCACTCCAATCTATATTAAATTGGGGTAGGTGCTGGACAGTAACATGAACAAATTACTATTCCCACTACAATATATAATAAATTATAGTAGGTGCTGGACACTAAACCTAAATAATTTACTATTCCCACTGCATTCTATCTAAAATTGGGGTAGATGCTGGACAGTAACATAAATAATATACTATTCCCCACTACAGTCTATAATAAATTGGGGTAGGTGCTGGACAGTAAACATAAATAATTAACTATTCGCACTCCAATATAAATTTAAATTAACTATATACTGATCACTAAACATTATCAATTACATCCCCCAAAAATTATTTTTTATAATAACTCCAAAACATTATGCCCTATAAACACAAAAATACACACTACTAAAAATAAATTCCAAATTTAGGGGCCCATTACGATGGCGGGCGGAAGCACCACCGCCGTGCTGGCGGATGCAAAAACCACCAGTTACCGCCGGCACGCAGCAGTCCACACGCCCGTCCAATTACGATGCGAAAAGTAGGCCAAACACCGCCGGCAAGCCAGCAACACCGTCCGCCATCAAAGTGCGCCCGTACACGTAGCGGCGCAGCTCAACTGACACACACCGTCCGACGAAACACGTCCCGCCCGGCGCATAAATTACGATGCCGCAAACAAACGGCTCCCACGGCCAAGAGATACCGTACGACAAACCGAAGCGGTAACACGGATGCCGAGCACGGACAACGAAGAAGCGGCCCCCGAGCATGAATCCAGCACTGCAGGCTCTCCCCATGCTTCTGCTGATGCACCACCAAGGACGCAACGTACCGCGGAGACGCAGGTAGGCACACACAGAACAAGTGCACGCAAACAGCGCACACAGTGCAAGGGCGGAAAAGCGGACAACCCCCCACCAGCGCGTGTACACTACACATCCACCATCGCATCCACATATGACACACAGGCCAAATCGTAACATCGCAGAACACATGTGTACACACCACCTGGGACTAGGAACCAACCACCCCGTCACGGCCCCAAAGCGCCGATGACGCCGCCACACATGCGCACAACGCAGAGGCCAACCGCAGCGCCATGCATGCGTCGCACACAGACACAGGGACACAACCAAGCAGCACACACATCAGCCCCACCCCGAACGCACATGACACGTGACAGGCCTGCCACAGACATGTCCCCAACGCCCAATTCACGGACAACACCCAACGCCACACAACCGACGCACACATGTCAGTGAAGACACGCAACAGCAGGACACACCCCAGTGTAACAAACATGGCGTAGCACACAGCGGCGGCAACACCAACTAGGAGAAGCAGGGCCCCTTCGGGAAGAGGAACGCCAGTACCACACAGAAACACCCATACCACCCTGCACATATGAACAAGACATATAAAACGGAACACCAAAGAGCCCGGGGACCGACAACAGGTGGCCCAAGAATAACATTCACACACAAGGCCCAACGCAGAGCGGAAAGGCAGCCTGCCGCCCACACAAGGGAGAGCAGACAGCACTGAATGACCTTCCATTCCAACTCCGAAACCACAGCCCTACGACAGAAGCCGGTGAATACAGCCATTGTCCAAGAATAGACCAACACAGGCATGCCGAGGAGACCGACCACAGGGCAGATAGCGCATATCACAGAAGCACACAACGGACGGGGAAGAAAGAAGAAAACACTCCCCCATGTCGGCCACATGCAAGTTAATTGGAAGGAGTCACACATCACTGACCTTGAACTGTCTGAGAAGCATGTGGGAAGAGGGCCCGTGTCCTCCAAACAAGCAAACAGAACACAAGTCCTGTCTCCCTACGACTACACAGAGCTCACAGCAACCCCGGAGCGTGCACATTGCAGACTGCACACACAGCCGGAGCACGCCACCTCAACGAACCGCTGCGAAATGGCAACCGCAACACACCTACCCAACTACGCCGAACAGCTCAAGCTGTACAAAACCAACCTGTTCCATACATTGGGATGCGATCTCCTGTCCCTGCTGAACGTAAGTTACCGACTGACTTACCGCATCACATTGTTCAGCTGCGTCATGCCCGTCTTCTACTGTCGGAGGTGTCCCTACCAGCATCCCGTCGAGATATGCCTCTCCAACCCGGCATGTCTGAAGGCGGACCTGCTACCACTACTCCTCCCTCTGGACGCACACGACAGGGCCTGCTCTGCCTATGGGGGCATGGCGTATGTGGCCAACATCGCACCCGCACTGAAATGGGACCACTGTGCCTCCACACGACGGATCATCGAGAACAGCTACATCGAATGTCACCCAGCATGCCCCATCATGGTCCTCCAAGGGACAACTTACGAACAACACCTTGACAGCCACCATCCGCTACATTGGCTGGCAAACATGTACACCACCAATGACATGGAAGCCCTGCTGGACGGCATCGCATACCTGACAACCTGTCAATTCGTCGGACCACAACGCAGGTTCCCGAGTGACCTATGATGTCCAACCCCGCACCCATGCTTAGCTTCCGCACGGACTGGCCAGTCACCACCACAACAGCCATACCAAACGACCGGCAACTGTAACCACACCATCAACGACATCGCCATGACATCGGATATGACCGGGACATGCACACTGTTCCCCATCACATCCAGGAACACCGCATGCATCGTGGGAGGCAGTGGCATGGGCTCTGTGTATCGCACCCACATGGACGGAACTGCACGAACAACCAGGACACGACATGGATCCAGCGCACATGGACACACACACCGCTCAGTGGACATGAATAGGTCGCCTGGAGTCTGTGGGTGCTGCACCCCTCCCACCCCCGCCCCGGGAATCCCATACCAGGACCTTTGCATGGACGACAAGTGCATACAACAACAACACGACCCCAGTGACTGTGACATGTCCAGTAACCACCACAGTGCAACAACAAGTGGCACGCCGCTGCATGCACGCAAGCACATGCCCTGATGTCATCTCACATGCACGCGTGCATGAGGAACAACCGCAGCAAACCTGTCACATGGAACTGAGATGGACTGTGCCCATGATGCCAAGCGGTCTGGTAGGCTACATGTATACCGTCTGTGTCAAAGTCCGCAGCTCCGCAGCTATACGTAAATGTACATTAGCACAGCCTTGGCCAAGCAGATGTCACTCTGAAGCCCACATCCCACATGCAACAGCCAATCACATGTAACCCCACACCCTATCCCATTTGCAATCATGCTCAGTATATCCTCAACATGTATTCCGCTGCCAGTAGTGTCCACTATACTGCATCACAGAGGACAGAAGACTCAATATAATGTTTGAAACCAAAACTGTCTCCGCTGACTCATTTCACAAGTACGAATGAGAGAGGATGAGAGTATGTGAAGTACACGGCAGTCGTGACATGACCATGTAGTCCACTGGTATTGGATGTCAACGCAAATGAGTAGCACTACTGTGGAAGACACACATGTGTCGTGTGAAGTCGTATGGACGCAGTGCTCAGGTGGGTGGGTGCGACGGGTAGATGCGCACATGCCAAGTTGGAGCACGCCGTGTTGGGAGGGGTCATGAACAGTACACCACCGCTTCCCTGGGCATTGTGAGAGGACACCTGTCGGGGGAGTGAACACGTGTGTGCACAGCAGCCGGGCACACGTACAAAGCGGTACCAGGCGCACCTCAGCCCACCCTCTGTGGACAAGCTGGATCCTGTTGTGCGCCCGCCATGCCCCTTGACAAGGCACACACAGCCCCAGTCGACCAGGTGTAACCCCAACATAGTCAATCCGCACAGGCGATACAGGGCACGGGATGGCAGTGGAGCATGGTGTGTGAGAGGTCTCCTCGCGCTCCTCCTGGTCATATCACGCAGGCAATAGAACCTCAACGTCTAGCATGGCACAAGTCAAATGGAAGTGTAGGGGGACGCACCACAGCACGAGCAGCACTGACGTCACGGGAGGTGGCTCGCACCATCCCATCCATTGCCCATCATACCAACCACGCCACATGCCATTGCGACTAAGTGCAAGCGCGTGCGCCACCACCCCCGAGCCCTCCCCAGAGAGGCCAAAGAGTGAATGTGTGGGCCATCAGCCACAGACGGACGCGGCCTGGCCGCAAGGGCAGCCACAGCCACTGGGTGTCGCAGGTGGCGGATCCGGAAGGCGAAGACTGTGATGCATAGTCCATGCAGGCCGGGTCTCCATTTGGGGCACCACGCAGGTGGACGGCGTCCCGCAACACATCATACCCTGAGACAGCCCACTCGTGCAACTGGACCCACACATACACTCCTTGCCCTCTCTGGTGCGAGCTTGGGGCTGCCTGTGCAAGCGCTAGCCTCGCAGGTGAGCATGCATATTGGGGGAGCGAGGGGAGGACATGAGGGCTGGGGCGAAGATGACTGTATCACTGTCAGTGAGTACAAGGGATGACCCAGATGTGGAAAGGAAGAGACGTGTCCCGTGTGTACTGCAACTAGTCGCCAATCCAACTACCCCCATGTCCGGAATGTAAGCCCGCACCTAGGCCCGCCCATCCGCCACATCGAACATACCACCAGCACGACAACCTTCCCATTCGAAACACTGACTGGGGGTGGCGACCAGTGTACAATCATGTGTAGCCTACCCACGCGTACATGTGGGCCCTCCATGATCCATGTCACCTGCGGCAAAGTCATGACATGCGCAATGAGGGAAGTGAGGAGAGCTGTCCGCCCCACGCGCAGAAGGTGCATCAGCTCCACAGACCCAGCAGCGAGTCCAGCAGGGGTCACATGTGCAGGGGCAGCTGTGCCTGGTGTGAAGGCACATGCATATAGACAGCACATCGACCAATGTGTAGTCTGCCCACATCTACAGTCCATCATCATGCGGACATAGGAATTGAACACAGGGCAACACATCTTAGTTGGTGCACCCACCGTGACCAACAATGCGCAATCATCGACGTACCCGCCCTGTGCATGGCCCCCACCCAACGGAGGCACATCCAGTGCCACCATCCCACACACACAAGCCTTCCACGGAACATGCTGTGTCCAATGGTCAGTACAGAGTCAGCGCCCATCTGGTGGATCCTGAACAGGAGACACATGCACACACATGCCAGCTCCCACTATGTACGTCTGCCACCTGGCACGTGCAATGTAACCTCTCACCTGTGACATGTGACTGCAAGCACACAGCCGTCTTGGCATGGGGCTGTCAATGTGGACACCTGTCAATGTTTCGGGAGGTGTGATCCGTACAGTGCTGTACATAGGGTGCAGTGCTGACACCTACTACTGTCTCATATCCCCTCGTGCCACAGGTCCCACTTGTTTTGGCCGCTCAGCCTGTGCCCACATCGTCGTCGTCGTGTGCCATACTCATCCAGCCGCGGAAGCAGTTCCATGCTCAGCAGACATTCATGTTGCCGTGGCGTTGCCGCTTGACGGATATGCAGTCAGTCCCCATCAGCACGCCCGCAAGTCATTGGGGCCTAGATCCCCATGTGCATGCACATGGCAGTGGTTTGTATCACTAGCCATTGCCATTGTTGGGAGACCTGTGTAAGTGTATTGTGGCCGTGCCGTCCCAGCTTGACAGCTGGGCTGTGGCTCATGTGCTTGCTCAGTCATGTCAGTGATGTGTATGCGAAATTGCTATGTGTCGTGTTGCATTGACATGTGTCCTCTGCCATTGTCCCTAGGCGGAGACCGAACATTGACCGCCCATACCAATTGCTGGCGGACATGGACGATACAGAGGTTATTAGGAAGTTTCGGCTGGACAGGCCAACCCTGCATCGACTGTGTGCCATGTTAGAACCCCATCTCCGTCCCCGCAGGGTGTATCCGACTGCTGTCACCCCCACGGCTAAGGTGATGGCCGCCATGCATTTCTTCGCCACTGGGTCATTCCAGCACACAGTGGGCATTGGAGGAGGGATGTCCCAGCCCATGTTCAGCAAGGTGCTGAGGGATGTACTGGCAGCCATGATGCTGTACCGGAACAGGTACATCCGCTTCCCCAGGGCTCGTGAATTGGCGGCAGTGAAGGGTGCATTCTATGCCCTTGGCAGAATCCCACACGTCGTTGGAGCCATTGACTGCACACATGTCGGCCTTGTTCCACCACCACAGGCCACTGAGCACCTGTACCGCAACAGGAAGCACACGCACTCCCTGAATGTGCAAGTGGTGTGCCTTGCGGACATGGTGATCACCCACGTGTGTGCAAAGTTCCCAGGCTCGGCCCATGACGCACACATAATGCGCAACAGCATCTTGCCACGACTGATGTCCAATATGCAACAGGATCGTGCCTGTATTGTCGGTGAGTATGTGGAGTGGTGTAGCGTGCTGGCTGTGCGATGCTGTCCCCTGTCCAGTTGGATTAGCAACGGTTCTCTGTGTCCCTCACACCCAGGTGACTCTGCGTACCCGAATGGGGCATGGCTGCTCAGTCCATTGAGGAATCCTCGCACCCCAGCAGACGATCGCTACAATGAGGCACATGGGAGGACCAGACGTGTGGTCGAGCGTACCTTTGGCCTCCTCAAGTCCAGGTTCAGGTGCCTGGACCGCACCGAGGGTGCGCTGGCGTACTCCCCACAGAAGGTGTGCCGGATAGTGGTGGCGTGCTGCATGCTGCACAATCTGGCCATTCGGAAGCAGATCCCCCTCATCGTGGATGACGGAGATCAACCAGGGCCCCAGCCCGCAGACCAGGACAGCTCGAGTGAGGAGGACAGCGGAGAGGAGGAAGCTGGTAATGTGCGGCAGCAGCTCATCGCCCGCTACTTCACTTGACGGTGAGTGTCCATGTACGACGGCTGATGTGGCTGTATCTGTGCAGGTGTGTGTGTGCTGTGTCAGGGTGGCCGTTTGTTCACTGCGTGCTGTGTGTCAACGCTCCATGGCCAGGGTAGTATGCCACTGTTGGTGGCTGTGGCATTGTGCCCTATTGCTCTGTGCGATGTGTGTACATTGCTTGTAGTTGTTGACATGTACTGTGTGATGGGTGTGTGACACACTCATTGAATGTGCTCCTGTTCTGTCTCCCACCCCTAGGTCCCTACAGGCCCTCCGGATTCAAATGCCATGCCACGCATCAGGTGCCTTTCCGCCCAAGGTGGCCGTTGTATTCCGTACAAATAAGACACAGGGCACAAACAGTAGTTAGTGAAAAAGGTGCATTTATTACAAACTGTGACATGTGATTGTGTGTAAGGTGATGACAAAAGTGGTGCGTGCAGTGACAATGAGCTGTCGGTCATGGCTGCGTGATGATCAGGGTGTACCCACTGGTTCTATGTCCATAGTCCAACACACACATGCCATCCAGATGGCTGTGTGGAGTGGGATCGTAGTCCAAGTCAATGCAGTGGCTGGTCAAGGAAGGCTGGCGGAAGGCTGGCTGGCTGCCTCACTTGCGTTTGGAGCGTGCGAAGTCCTCCCGGGAGATCTGTTTCCACTTCGGACGGCCCCTTCCACGTTTGCGAGGGGGTGCCTGCTTGCGACATGCTGGTGGTTGAGGTGTGATCACTGGCTGTGGACGCAGGGGAACTGGACACTGCTGCTCCACCCTGCGCCCCGGCAGGTGGTGGCGGAGGGGAGCTGCTGTCCCTGGCTGTGACCTCACCGCCACCACCAGCTGTCCCATGAGGTCCACGATTTGGCCCATACGGGCGTCCATGGACCTCAGCACCCCCAGCA
Source organism: Calotriton arnoldi (assembly GCA_963921515.1). Taxonomy (NCBI): domain Eukaryota; kingdom Metazoa; phylum Chordata; class Amphibia; order Caudata; family Salamandridae; genus Calotriton; species Calotriton arnoldi. The sequence continues at coordinate 21,282 of CAWUFW010027698.1, forward strand.
CCTCACGCGTGTCTGAAGCAGACCGGACCCATTGTCCTTGGGCCTCTTCATAGGCCCCAAGGACTCTGGCCATGTGAGGCAGGGCATGGCTCCCAGGGGAGGCTGGCGTTTCCTGACCCTGCTCCTCCTACCAGTCCTGCTGCCACCGGCCTGCCCACTAGCCACATTGCTCACCACGGTCCTCGCTGTGGCTCCCAGGGTGGATCCAGTCGTCCGGGCCACCACCTGCGCTGGGGCTGGTGCCAGCGAAGACGTGGCGGTGGTGGCGGCGGTGGTGGTCGGTGCGGCGATGGTGGCGGTTGCGGCAGTGGTAGTGGCCACAATGACCGTGGGTGTGGCCGCAACGACAGTGGCAGCAGGGGGCTGGGAATGTTCAGCAGCCCTGGATGATGGGTTGGTGGGTAGGAGGGGTCCTGGGGAGCGGCTGGGCCCTGCCACACCAGATGGGCCTGCTTGGTTGTCCGTGTCCGAAGAGGAGGACAGATCCTCCAGATCCGTGTGTCCTCGTTGGGGGCTTGTAGGCTGGCTGTGCTGGCTGCTGGCTCCATCCCCAGCATCCAGCAGTTCGTCACCTGTGGAGAGAATGAGATTTGTTATTGTGTTGCACCTGGCGAAGTATGTATTTGTCGTCTGACATTGACAGTTCGTGCAATCTCGTACATGGGTTTCCCGGAGGCGTGTGTGTGGCTGTAGCATCTGTAGTTGTGTGTGCTTGGCAATGGGACTGTGTGCTGTGCACATGTGGCATGGGACGGATTGGCCATGCCGATGGGTGTGTTGCTGTGCCCCTACTTATTGTGACTCTGGTGTATGCGGGCTCCTGGCCCATCCTGGGTCTGGTTTGTACTTTGCTTTTGGTGTTCAGATGGGACGCTTAGGAACGCATATGGCAACATGGGGGCCATGCCCCAGATTCGCATTTGGGAGGGGATATGCTTTTGGGGTTCAAATGGAACGCTTAGGAACGCATATGGCAACATGGGGGCCATGCCCCAGATTCGCATTTGGGAGGGGATATGCTTTTGGGGTTCAAATGGAACGCTTAGGAACGCATATGGCAACATGGGGGCCATGCCCCAGATTCGCATTTGAGAGGGGATATGCTTTTGGGGTTCAAATGGAACGCTTAGGAACGCATATGGCAACATGGGGGCCATGCCCCAGATTCGCATTTGGGAGGGGATATGCTTTTGGGGTTCAAATGGAACAGCTTAGGAACGCATATGGCAACATGGGGGCCATGCCCCAGATTCGCATTTGGGAGGGGATATGCTTTTGGGGTTCAAATGGAACAGCTTAGGAACGCATATGGCAACATGGGGGCCATGCCCCAGATTCGCATTTGGGAGGGATATGCTTTTGGGGTTCAAATGGAACGCTTAGGAACGCATATGGCAACATGGGGGCCATGCCCCAGATTCGCATTTGGGAGGGATATGCTTTTGGGGTTCAAATGGAACGCTTAGGAACGCATATGGCAACATGGGGGCCATGCCCCAGATTCGCATTTGGGAGGGGATATGCTTTTGGGGTACATGCTGTGAGCCATGGGTGTCGAACGTGACATGTGTTGTGGCAGCATGACAGTGCATGGTTTGAGGTGTGTGCATGCTTGACATGGCCTGCATATTTGCTGTCTGTTGTGATTACTGGACATGGCATTGGACGCATCGTTATGAGTGAGTGATAGTTGTGTGCCAGCCAACGTATTGCAGTTGTCCCATCTCCTTGGTGTGCGTGCTGCCCTGTGCCATGTGCATCACTGCAGTGCTCGGGGGGTGTGGCCCATGTTGTGTGTTGTTGCTCACAGTGTGTCGTGCGCTTAATTGACTTCTGGCACATGGTTGGTCATGGGCATGTATCTTAGCGTGACTGCTGTATGTGTGGCAGCTGTGCGGATGACATGCCTTTCATGAGACTGGGGCTGACGGATGGGATGGATGGTATGTTGTATGTGCATGGTGTGTCTGTGAGTTTGATGGGTTCAGTGGTGTTCGTGTGCATTTATGTTGTTCCGCTCTGTTGCGTCTAGTGTTGTTTGTCTTACATAGGCGTAGTTGTGGGGTGTGTGGTTGACAGGCAGTAGGGGCTACATGGACAGGACTTCAATGGTGTTTCGGTTGTGTGTGATGAGTTGCACAGTGGCTGCCGTGTGGTACTATATTCAGTGTGGCTTGTGCATGCAGACGTGGCTCCTTGGGTGTTGCTATGTCTGTGATGGGTCATGTGGGGTGTGAGTCTGTTGTTCATGTCCGTGTGCACATTGTTCACTTGTTCGTGACGGTGGGCGGTGCTGCGTGTTCGTCTGCTACGTGACATGTCCCATGTGTTGGTCGTGTTATGGTCCTCATGCCTCCAGTAATCCAGCCCTGTCCAGTTTCCCACCTGCAAGTTGTTCGTGCGTGCACTGTACTGGATGCCACATGGCTCTAAGCGGGGGTGCTCCATGTTGCAGGTCTGTGGGGGTGGGGGTGGTTGTGGGTCGTGGGGGTGGCTGGACACCCACTGACACCGATTGCTGTGGACCGTGATGTCTGCCTTTCGGCTGTCGTTGTGCACTGCGGTGGCTGACACGTGGCTGTGGGGTGTGGGGGATGCTCCTCCTTGCTGTGCTGTGGGACTGGGGCCTGGTGTGTGTTGTACTTGGGCTGTCCACCCTCCCACCCACTGCACTTTGTGTTCCTGCCACTTACCTGTTACTTGTCGGTTAGTGCAGCTGTGGCGGACACATGGGTGTGGTGGGTGCTCGTTGTGGCGCTTCTGGCATATTTGGGGACCTGTTGGTGGTTACGTGGCTGGCTTAGTGTACACATGTCCCCACGCATCTTACAGTTGTTCGGTTTGGGCTGTGTGTGGTGGTGTCTGTTGCATGTGTGTGTGATGTGTTGTGTATTGTGTGCTGGACATGGGGGTGTTTGTCCCTGGGAGCTGTGGCATGGTGGTAGTGCATGTGAGTACATAGCGGTGTGCTGGTATACATTAGTTTGTACTTACCAGCCTCCACTCCCCTGCTAATCCGGCGAGGATCTCCGGATGTATTACGACTCGCACCTTCTCCTCCCACGCTTTGAAGGTCTTAAAGAGCGCGGGATTCCCTCCGCCAGTGACGGCAGCCAGCTCTCTGTTTTTGCCCTCCTTCTTCTTGACCAGGCTCTTTACGTCATTCCAACGTTTGTTAATTTCGACTCTGTTCCTGGGCAGGGTCCCGACTGCATTGACCTGGTCTACGATCCGGTTCCACATTCTGTTTCTGGTGGCTAGTGGTGTGTGCTGGACCATGTTCCCATAGATTTGTGGGTACACCTTGATGATCTCGTCGACCATGACCGTCAGCTCCATGGGCGTGAACTTGGGCATTCTTTGTGGTGCCATGGTGTTTGTGGTGCTGGTGCGGTGTGTGTTGTGTAATGTGCAGGGGGTTTGTGGTGCCGGTGTTTGGTGGTGGTGGTGGTGGTGGTGGTGTTTGGTGGTGGTGGTGGTGGTGGTGGTGGTTGTGATGTGTGCGTTTCTGTGGTGTGCTGCTGTCCTTGCTGTGTCACTGTGTCCTCTCCTCTCCTCTCTGGTTTGCAATGTAGCAAGGGGTTGTGGTCTGTGGGAGTGCTGCTTTTGTACTCACCTATGTGGGTGTGTCCTCATGGTCTGTTGTTTTCAGGTGTGTTGTGTCTGGGGTTCTGGCCTTTGTATTTTTTGTTTGTCCGGGGGGTGTTTTCGGGATGTGTACTGTGCTTGTGTATTTGTGCGTGCCTTGCTGTGTGGACTTGTTGGCCATGTTGTGTGCTATTGGTTTTGTGTGCGGATGGTTTCTGTGCAGGTACGTTGGCGCCATGGCTTCTGCCGTGTCGATTCTCATCGGCGTTGTTTGCGCTGGCGGGCGGTATATTTGTGGTTTTTCCGCGCTCATGTCGGTGCGATCGTAATTTCACGTGCGGTGTGTCGGCCGTGAGGGCGGGCGGTTTTGTGTTGTCGTGCGTGTTTCCGTCCGTGGCGGGCGGTTTGACTCCGACTCGGACGTTGGCGGGCGGTATTTTGTGTGCTTTTCCGCCGATGGCGGTTTCGGTTTGTGAAATCGTAATGGCGTGGTCGGTGTTCAGGCGGTGTGTGCGGGCGGATTTTTGCCGCTTCCATGCCTGGCGGATTTATTTACGCCGGGTATC